>JAUCNO010001092.1:2151930-2163241 GCA_032353835.1 Enteromius viviparus | reverse complement strand
ACACGCATCCAATTCAGTTTATGAATGATTACATGATATAACTTTTTAATACTGTATCCTAAATTGTGGATAATTAACCTAACGTAGTATGTCATATGCTGAAGTACATTTCTGGAGTGTTTAAGATTAAAAGAAAAAATAACAAGAACCGTACCGAACCCAAAATCGTGACTCTAGAACCGCAATACGAACCGAACCGTGGGTTTTGTGAACCGTGCCACCCCTACTGCTGACACACACACACAGTCAGGTGTTGGTGTACCTGCAGTGTCGTCCACGTTGGAGTCTATGCTGGTGTAGCTCTCCAGTTTGGTGGTGAGCTCCAGCTCCAGCTGATGGAGGTTCTGCGCTCGGATGGCGTTCTCCACATCAGCGGTGAACTGGATCTGCTCTGCCAGGCACAGAATCTGGAAACAGAGTCACTCCACAGTCACTTCAGCTGAACCGCAGAGACTCATGAGTGTTTCTAAAGAGTGTGTGTGTGTTACCTGAGAAGGGAAGCGCGTGGGATCCACGTTCCCTTTCTTTCCAGCGTTCACACACTCACACAGAAGATGTTTCAGAGTGTTTTTCATCTCTGTGGAGAGAGCGCTCAGCCAAATCTGGCAAAACCACAGAATTAAAGGAATATTAAATATATTTATATACAGTGTTTTTTTTTTTTTATTAAAAAACTTTTATAGATGTGTTTTTCTTATATATTTAATATTATCTTAATTTAGTGTCTATGTACACAGAGACTGCATGACAGAGATCTGACCTCCACGTCGTTGGAGATGCTGATGGTGTTCTGGAGTGGCACCGTCTCACCTTCCAGTGATTTCATGGCAGTGATGCTCTGAAAACTCTGATCAAACTCCACGCTGCTGATGCCTTCAACACACAATCACCCCACGTCTATACGCAGCTGCTTGTGTGAGAAATGTGAACGTGTGTGTGCACCTGGTATTTATCACCTTATGGGGACCCCACAAAGATAGGAATACAAGTAAATTTTGACCTTGCAGGGACATTTCTTAGGTCCCCATGAGGAAACAAGCTTATAAATCACATGGTGTTAAGTTTTTTGAAAATTCAAAAATTCACAGTTTCCTGTAAGGGGTAGTTTATGTTTAGGGTCAGTGTAGGACAATACCACATACAGTTTGTACAGTTTAAAAACCATTATGCCTATGGAATGTCCCCATAAAACATGTAACCCCAACATGTGTGTGTGTGTGTGTGTGTGTGTGTGTGTGTAACCTGCAAAGAGTTTCTTCAGGTGTGTGTGTATGACAGTAGGGCTTGTAGCCTGTCCAAGGATCTCCAGCAGATCGTCGTCTCCAATGAAGTAAAACCGAGGAAACGCAGAACGCTTCTCCTGCAGGAGTCAAAATATTCATGAAAATAGCAAAAAAAAAAAAAAAAAGTATATATATATATACGTATATATATAATTATTTTCATTTTTTATTTTTATTTTTTGTTATATAATGTTGAATATATGTTGTTTCTTTGCTTTTTCTATAACTCCAGAGATATGACAGGAGTTAGAGATCTGTAAATATTAATAATCAATATATTTGTGTGACTGTCAGTCGGCAACACTGCCTAACGTTATTTATACATTAGAAAAAAAAATTCATGGGTTTTCATATCAAAGCAAGAAAAAGTGGTTGTTGATATAGGACAAAAAGATTTCAAAACATAAAATATATTTTATATTCTAAAAAAATGTTTTTGATAATATTATTATTTTCTATTTTTATTCTAATTATATATTTATGTGAATGTGTATTATTATTTAAAACAGCAATAGTCATATGTATTTAAATACAGGCTTCACCTCCAGGAATGCATTGAGGGATTTCTGGCAGCGCTGTAACTGGTCCAAGATGGTGACGAGCGAGTTCCTTATTCCAGCTCGAGCGGTGAGAGACGTGACCCTGCTGTCCCTCTGAACGTCTGACATGATGGTCCTTCACACACAGACACAGGTGAGCAACTCTACACTCACCTCTCACACCTGTCCCAGCATCCACTCCCCGCTCACCTGAAATCCTGATCCACCCTCTGAAAGCGGGCTTGCTCCCGCGGCAACGCCCCACGCCCAAATATGGGCTCGAGGTAGACCCACTTCCTCTGGATGGTGTTGAGGTTCTGGAGGTACTCATCAAGGTCGGCCAGCCGGGTTTCCCACAGAGACACTTTGTCCTGGAAGCGCAGGTAATAGGGCGAGTCTTTGAGTGACTGCAGCAGGCAGCGGTTGTCGCCCACCTGGTTGACCATGTCCCTCCAGTCCTTGATGACGTGCAGAGAGCCGCCCTGACTGTCTGTGTAGTCAGTCAGCGTGAAACATGCTCCGGCACCCCACAGCTCCAGCTCCCGCAGGGCCTCACGGATAGTGACCTCTGCCTGAGCCCGACTGTTCAGATCCTGAAAACATTACTGTGAGTGTTTATGACCCAGATCATGTCTAAGAGGACTCTGACTTTAGTAGAGGTCAGATAATGTTTATACACAGACTTCAATGCTTCTTTTCCCTGTTAATCTAACTTTTTATCCTAAACAGACATTATCACACTGCAAAAAAATTATTCTTACTTGGTATTTATTTTCTAAGCACTTGCAGAAATTCTTCAATGAAGATAAAGCATATTTAATTCAATATAATTTATATTTAATGTAACTATAACCATATATATATATTTTTTTATTTTGAAAATATCCCTACCTACACATTTTATTTTGTATTAATTATTTAAATTACTAATTTATTAAATAAATCATAAAAGAAAAATAATATATCCATAACCATACACTGCATTATTATATTTATAATTTTGATTTATTAAAAAATCCCTACCTACTTACATTTTTACAGTAAAAACAAATTTTAAAATCTAAAATAACCCATAACAATAACAGAAATGTCATATTAATTATTTAAACTACTAATGTATTAAATGAATCATGAATGAAAAAAAAAAAACCTTTAGGAAGAAAACAAAAATCACAAATTCATGCCTTCATGCTTTCAAGCTTAAGCTCACTTTTTTTCTTTTTTTTGTGTATTAATAATAGTATATTAGTAATTTTGCTTGTGTCTTAACTTAATACATTTTTTTATATTTGCACTGAAAAACTAGACAAAAACACTTATTTAAAAAAATAAATAAATAAATAAAATCATATTTTTGCAATGTGGTCACGTCTGTTATAAGTACAAAAACTAGACATGGTAAAGAATGAATTGAACTAAATAAGGAAATACAAAACTACACAAAATACTAAATAACCTGACCTGACCTGAAGAGTGTGTGTGTGTGTGTACCTTGAGCTCCAGGGCTTTGTCGATGATGTTGTCAGCCGCTCGCAGCAGGTCTCTGAACTGCAGTCTCTCTAGCGTGGTTCCTCTGGGCAGTGAGATGAGCCGGAACAGATCCAGCCAGTGTTCCAGAGAGAGGTGCTCACCTCGCACGTACTTCAGCACAGGAACAACAGCCTAAAACACACAGCTTCCTCCTTAACACACCTGTCTTATGCCCAGCTGCCAGTATTTACAACTAAAGAAGTAGCAATAACCAAACAATAATCATAAATCAAATTACCAGGTAGAGGCTTTTTTATTTTTATTTTTTAAGTTATTTAAATTGTTTCTAAAAATGTAAATTATGTAAATAAAATTTTATATACTTTTTATATTTTGTAGATACAAATATATATTTTAAAGCAAAAAATAAGTAAAATGATCAACATAGATTTGAATCAAACTACACAGCAGGAAATGTCCTAAACGAGTCAATTTATTTATTTTTAGAATTATCAATTACACTATTTATATTAAGTAAATATCCAAATATAATTTCATTTATAGTCAGATTATAACATGGCACATAACGACGATCTCAATTTGGGTTATTTTTATAATAAGTATAAATAATACGTTAAATATAACTAGATACCACATTAAACTAAACAAAGCTAAAACAAATATGTTAATTTGGCTCAGTTTTTTCAATGAATTGTAAACATCCTTATAAACTGCAGTTCAGACTAAATGTTTATTTTTACCACACAGTGACCTCTGAGAAACACTCTTGTCTTGAGTGATGACCGGTTCATTAAAGTGAACCATCCAAATGACTTCACTAAACTAATTCAGATTACTTGAGAGGGAAATTAAATAATAAAGTAGCTACTGAAAAAATCCAATCTCCTGTCTGGACCCTGAAAAGCATGCCTAGTTAAGTTAGTAGCAGCACTGGTTTTGACTATAACTCTTGAAATGACCCGGTTGTGACACATACAAGAGAATTTCCACAGAATATTAGTGAATATCTGGAAAAATCCAGCCGTCAGACCTTGTATCTGTCCACTTCCTTCTGCAGTTTGACAGACATGCTGCTATGCTTCTCCAGCTTCCTCAGACGCTCGTGCCACGCGAACAGAAACTCCTCGAACACATGAGTCTTACTCCTGCAGGGAAAACACACAGAGTGTCTCAGTCCTGAGCGTGTCTCAGACAAAAACTGTGAATGTTTACAAACGTCTGAAGAAATTCCTCCTGTTGTGTCTGATGTCCCAGACAGTGTGTGTTCTTTCCCAAATCTTGTTTTTGCTTTTACTAAAAAGTTTAGTAAAGTTTTAGTATTCAAGTCTAATTAATTTTTTTTAATAACTAGTTATTAAAAATTTTAATTAAATTTAGGGTTTATATTTATATATATGTTTTTATTATTATTATTCAAAATTCAAAAGCATGTCTAATCAATTGAATTAAAAAAAATATTTGATTAATCTTTTACAATGTAATCAAAAGTAACAATTCTTTTTATTTTTTAATATTTTTAAAAAGTTTTTTAACTTTAATTTTTTATATTTTATTTTTTATTTTTATTATTTAAGATTTTTATTAAAATTTATTTAAAAACATGTATTACTCTTATTACTCACTTGTACTTTCAGAAGTACATTTCACCGTACAACAGTAATATAAGTATATGTATTTCTGTCATATTTCTTCATGATAAATTATTTTGATGGGTCCTAGAGAAGAGGTTTGGGCTTTCTTTGTATCGGACAACAGTTTATCAAATGAAATGTTCTCAGTGTGACCTGAAGGAGATCCAGTCCTGCTCTGCGTTCTCATCCAGTCCAAGCTGGAACTCCTCGTAAAGCTCCCACGTCTCTGAGCTCTCCTGCAGATCCTGCAGAATGTCAGTCGCCAGAGACACGTCAGGAGGGCTCAGACAGAAGTGTTCGCAGTCCTCCCTGAGACACATGAAAAACATGTTTACTGGAGTGATAACACAGGTGTTTCTCTGCACGCGAGTACAAGAGTCAGGTCACACACATGAGTTTTCTGCGTGTGTTCTCCAGCTCGTCGAACTCAGCTCGTCTGTCGCGGATGTTCTGGACACAGCGCTGCAGAGTCTCGTGGTCACCTGACTCGATGATGTCATGCCCGGGTTTGAGCTGGTCCCAGCGAGCTCTGAACTTCTGCAGGTCCTGCTGGTAACCCTGCACCCGAGACTCCACGTTTCCCTTCATCACCTCCACCTGAGAGACACACAGGAGATATGTGTGTGTGTGTGTGTGTGTGCGCGCATGTGTGCGTTCACAAACATGTCGGGCAACTAATAAAGCTTCAACCTTTAAAATGGCATAATAGGGGCACTTTAAGCAGGTTGACTAAATGAAAATGTGAAATGATTTTTGACATATTGTAGGTAAAGATGCATAAATTTTGAAAAATACCTCTGGTTATTGTGGAAAATCAGAATACTGTACAAAAAGTTGTGTGTATGCATTAGTGTGTTTTCACCTGCTCTTTAATCATGAGCTGATGACTCTCCATCATGAGCTCAAACTTGTCCCATTTGGCTCTTAGGGAGCTGATGGTGTCCAATCCTCCACCGGCCACAGAGCGCAACAGCCTGTTCTTCTCCTCCACCTGCTGGAACTGAGGCAGTATCTACACAAATCATCAGTACAACATTTACACATGACCTTTAGCAGAATCAAATTCTCTGTACGTGCTGCCGTGCTGTCAGTTGATGTAAGTAGGCAGTTCTTAGCTAGAATAAGCTGGTGCCCAATGTCTGGCTTCATGATACTTGTTTAAGTAAAGAAGAAAATTTCACATTCAACTGAAAGAGGGTGTTAGAGGTGATGTACCTCAGGTTTCTGAGTCTGTAATTGGCTGTGTTTGGCGTTGGCCTCTCCTATCTCATCAATGCTCTCAGGACGCATGGACAAGGTCTCCATCGCACCACTCACAAAAGAGTCTATCACCTGAATGTGTCCTGAACACACACACACACAGAGGATGCCATGTAAACACACAGTGCATATACGACCAGCAGAGGTCAGTGTAAAACCATCTGAACACCACTGGAAAGATCTGTCTGTCACAGAATGTGCCTATTATTTTAGTACTACTTACATACTAGTATCATTTTAACTTATATATATATATATATATATATATATAGGAAGTTAATATCACCAACCATTTCCATTTTATTAAGGTGTATCCATATAAATGGCCCACCCTGTATATATATTTAGCTGTATTTTTATTTGTTTTAGTTGTAATAATTTTATGTACCTTTGTAATTTGTTTTGTTTTTTAAATTTTCTATATTTTTTATTTTGTTGTGCTTTACATTTTTAGTTATTTTTAATTATAATAAATTTGCTAGTATTATATATTAAAATATTAAAAAAAAATTTTTTTTTTAACATTTTCTACACAGTATTTATTTGAAGCATTAATTTTTATACGTTTTTGTACGTTTTCTTATGTGCTTTTGTCATTTTTTTTTTCTTAAAAGTTCGCTATATTTTGCTTTATTTTTATTTGTTTTCATTTTAGTCATTTGAGTACTTAAATTGAACCCTTTCCACATTTTCCTGTAATTTAATCACAAGGTTATATGAAAAACAAACAAAAAATACATATATATTTTTAATTCACTTAGTTGTTAGCTGTATCTTACATAATTTTAACTTCACTTCAAAAAGTTGTAGTTTTAGTTAACGGTAAGAACACTTTAAACACTGCGAGCGCTGTACAGTGTATTAAAGATCCGATCTCACCCTGGATGGATCTCCTTAGAGACGTAAGCAAAGCGTCAAACAGACTCTGGATGAGATCATCAACGGCCACTCTGACGGGTTCACAGTTCACCGTGATGCAATCCACCTTCTCTGTGCTGCACGTACACACACACAAACACACACACACCAGTAAATGCAGCACAAGTTCTCAAACACACAGTAAATACAATCACACACACAGGCAGATACCCGGGGAGCCGCTCTGCCTCTTTTCCTTTGGCTTTAAGAGCTTTGAAGTTCCTCTCCCAGTCCTGGACACTGTGAAGGTGTTTCTCCACCAGAACATCCACATCCACCTGCCCCAAAACCACCCAGTCCTGAACACAGACACACATTGATGGGGATTTATAAAGGACAACAAAATAACATTGTAAACGCATCACAGATTTTGTCACACGACACACAATATAATCAGTTAAATAAATAGGCTTATAAAAGGAGCAGAAAAGTCTTCCCATATCTTTTGTTTTTAAAGGTCAAAGGTTATGCTTTGCAAATGAACTGTGCTGCAAGTTCCCTGTTGCTTGTTAGAAGCTTCTCAATGTAAAAGAATGACCTGACGTAAAAGCAACACAACCCAGATAATTGTATATTATTATAGTATTATTAATATAATTAATATTTTAATTAGCTCTTATTTTTATATTTTCAGTTTTAGCGTTTTCAAGTTAATTTTTAAATTGTGTGCTTTTGTTTTTTCTAGTTTTAGTAAATTTAGCACACGATTATACCTGTTTTAGTTTGCAAATGTCTTATTTTTGAAATCTTTTAATGTAATATTTTAATCATGTATAATTTTATTACATTATTTAAATGACTAAAAAACAACTATTTAGTAGTTTTCCCACAATAATAAACAATAACACTGCTCCAAATAGCATATACTGTAACCATCAGACACACTTTTAAAAACTTACATTGTAATTTTTGCATATTGTTTGACCTGAGCAGTTCATAAATCCTGCTGACATGCAAACATTTCAAAGATTGATTTAAAGGTCACTTAAGGTCATACTTCAGTTCAATAAATCACTTCGGTGACGCACTAAAACCAGTCCATTAAAAGGAGTTCAAATGTGGAAGAAACCCATTCATACAGATACTGAACACATATGAATAGTTTATAGGCTGATTATGTGTTATTTTGGCACATGCTGGAAATCTTAAAATTTTGGATGCTAAGCTTCCCTTCTGTTAATACCCACATAAAAAAAACTCCAATTCACCAAAACTGAAATAAACTACAAAAGCTACAAAAGCTTTTATTAGGTCTCTTGCTCACGAAGTGATGAAATGAGCAAAACGCTGAGCTGTCATTTCAGATATGGAAAGTGCATACTCATTAGAAACTCGTGTTTTGCATACAGTGGGCAACTTTTCTGTCTTGTAGAAACTGAGAGCTAATGAAAGTATGATGACAGATCATCATCAGCATATAGAGAGTTTTACCGGGCTAATTAAAGCAGAACCTGCCCAATGATGGGACATCTGCTGTGAACAGATACGCAGATCTGAGACACAGCTTTCCCAGTCTCGCTGCTAAAGAGGAAGCATTTGGCTCGTTTCCCCTCTGTGTGGGCGGCAGAAATCAGAAGTGAGTTTGTGTGAGAGTGGGCCGGGATTCCCCGTGACCGTATCAAAGCAGCACAAGAACAACCCTTTGACATGCGTTTTTTTAAACCACAATAAAAATTAGACAGCATTTCAAGAACGAAAATGCATTAGCAATATATAGAGGCTTACACTGGCCTTATCTTAAAAAATAGTGAATTGCATTTTTGCACATCAAAGCATTCAACACATCTAGGTAGGCATGTCTTTAATGTAATGTAAATGTGTGTGGGTGGGTGTTTACGGTATTTTCTAGAATATCACTGTACAATGAGCTCAGTTCATGACCTTTACGTGCCGAAATTCCCTTTGTGTTCTAATATTCTAATATAACTGGAATCCACCATGAAGATAGATAGATAGATAGATAGATAGATAGATAGATAGATAGATAGATAGATAGATAGATAGATAGATAGATAGATAAACAGATAGACACATAGATAGAACTTTTGAGCATTACTCTATTTATTGTTATTTGGTCAAAGGCTAGCATCTTAAATGGAAGCAAAATTTTGCTGCCTATAAAGCCTTCTCATCTGTGCATCTGAGACGTTACCTACTTAGGCAGCTCACTAGGGTTTGGAACACAACCTGCAGTACCTTAAACTTGTCCAGAACGTGTGTGAGTCGATTGAAGAGGTGTTCGGCTTTGCTGAAGATGGTCAGGAAGCCGCAGGCATTGCGTTCGATCATGCAGGTGAATATGGGCTCCTCTCCCGTCTCGCTCACGCCCTTAAACTGGTTCGGGATGCAGATGAACCTTTTCATCTCGCGGTAGTACTTAGCTCTGACCTCCTCGAATGCAGGACGGAACTGCAACCGCCCTTGTCTTTAGAAACCCAAGATTTTAAGCAGAAGTTTATTAAAACAATGAGTGCGAGTAGATGTTTGTGTGGCCTTTTGAGTGAACTTTTCCTTTAAAACTCATCTTACTTGAAGATGAGGTCGATGTTAATCTCCGGCAGGTTCCTGTTGAGGGCCTCCAGTCCCACCTGATACTGATGCTCCAGAGCTTTATACAGCTGATGGTTCCAGTGCTGACGCCAGGCCCTCATGTCTCCTGCACGAAACCCCTGAACACACACACAAGAAGGCACATGACGTTCTGTTGTAGTAAATTTATTTGTAGTAAATAAAATCAAATAAAAGTATTTTAAAATATATTATTAATATGTATAAAATTTGAATATATATATGTACAGTAGTTTGTTATTTTATTAACTACTACTAGTACTACTACTGCTTTTTTTTTTAGCTCAGTTCATGACCTTTATGTGCTGAAATTCCCTTTTTGTTCTAATATTCTAGCATAACCGGAATCCACCGTCATAGATAGATAGATAGATTCAGCATAATTACTCCAGTCTTCAGTGTCACATGATCTTATAGAAATATTTCTAACATTATAAATGTCTTTACTGTCACCTTTGTTCAGTTTATTGTGTCTTTACTGAATTTATGTTTTAAACTTTTGAAAATTACTGTATTCATGGCTATTTTTGGTCAAAAGCTGGCAGTCATGTTCTCAAATACATATTACTAATGACTCAGGGGGGTTGCAGTGCGGAGCAGCATTTCTGTAAACAATTGTGCAGACAGAAGAATCAGAATCACCTGAGACTCTAGTGTGGCAAATCCAGTCCTGAGATCCTGAAGACCATCTTTCCATCTCTGTTGCTGGCGTAGGAGATCCACTCCCATCAGGCCCACCACCTATAAAACACACACACATTGGCTCAGTAAACTGAATTTGTATCTTGACACTGAACGGTCAGAACAAGGTGTAAGGCTGAAGGTCTGAGGAAGAGGAGAGAGGAAGATCACCTTGTCAGTGAAGTCAGAATGCCACTTCCTGAGTTTGCGATTCTCTGTGGAGAGTCTCTCTGCGGCGCTTTGCAGTTTACTGATGTACTGCTCCAGCTCCTTAGGATTTTCCCAAGTGATCTGGAGTTTTCCGCTCTCATCATGAGTCTGAGACCGCGGATTCTGCTGCAAAACAAACATCACACAACAAACAGATGATGCAAAGTCCAGTTTATTATACTATGGCATTCAAAGCACAGTGAGCATGACTTTATTTTATTTGAAAGAAATTAGTATTTCAGTAAAATTTCGCAGAAAAGAAAAGACTCTTTTCTATTTTCCAAACCTTTCTATTTCAAATAAATGCTGTTCTTTTGAAATTTCTATACATCAAAGAATTCCAAAAAATAAAAATCACGATTTTGACAAAAAATATTCAATATTCTAAAAAATAACTGTTTTCAGCACTGATAATAATCAGAAATGTTTTTTGAGCAACAAATCAGCATATAAGAGGGTTTTCTGAAGAATCATGTGACACTGAAGAACAACAGTAATACTTTAGAACAGGTAACGCTTGTTAACTACCACTTTTCCCTCAAAGACTTCCTAATTTGCTGCTTATTAATAGTTTGTAATATAAAATAAGGCTTAATTAGCAATAATAAATAAATGTTTTGACAATAACATAATTTTGAGTAATTGCTGTACGACAGCTGTTAGCTATCAGCTAATCAATCCCCTCGTTACGATCGCCCAATCAAACCAGTTTTCAAGCACTATAAAACCA
>JAUCNO010001092.1:2137505-2147852 GCA_032353835.1 Enteromius viviparus | reverse complement strand
TGACACGTGACAACATCAATACGGCGGATGTAGTACGTCCGAATTCCATTCATACTACTCACATTCATACTATATAGAACGTACTGTTTTTAACGTATGCGATTCCGGACGCAGAATCTGAGTAACATGACAGTGATTCACTTCTGAATGAATCAACCGTTCAAACGATTCGGTTCAATCGTGATTGTACAGTGACTTACTGCCACCTACTGGCGGCTTTAATTTCACATTGTATCTTTTATTATTTTCAAAAGACATTAGACACTAAAAATGGCTTTATAAAGGAAATGGCCATGAAATGTATAACTTAACTAACCTCCTCACAGAACATGAACACTATCAAAAACTTCAGAATCACATGTCCACGGCAGCAAAATATTGTCTAATTACAGTTATCGATGAAATCACAGAAAATATCAAGGCATTATTTTTTGTCAATACGGCACACCCCTGGTCTCTTCAGGGTAGTGTGGTAATTCAGAAGTGCGTAGGTGCGAGTTGTGTTTATGAATGTGTTAACTCTGCTTTTGACCTATTTTCCTCTTATATATATATGACATCTTTTTTCATCTCTGATGAAACTGGGTTGAACTGATCTGAAGTGGGCCAGAGTATGTACTTCTATGACTTAAACAGACACACCTTCGGTCCTGACGTATCTAGTCCTACGGGACATCCACACTTCAATACAAGCTCTGGGTTAGTTTCCAATAACACAACACAATCTAATCTGAACCTCACTTTTAATGATGCTTCTGAGTGCAAATCTATTTTATATACAAGAAAACATCTACCCCATCTTAATTAACCCTGGGATCAGCTAAAACCAAATCTGTTAACATGTTTATGTGTGCATAACTCTGGAAACATCCTGACGTGGCAGCGGAGGATGACACGCAGAAACAAAGTCTTTGAGATTGAATGGAATTAAACACCGGATTGTTTGCCGTTTGTAATCATTTGGAGGGTTCTGATGCACTACCAGAGATGTGGTTCGGAATTTGATGGGATTAAATGAATAAAACATTCAATAATGAAATAAAAATAGAAGGGAGGGGGTTTATTTTTTGCATGTAACCAAAGAGATTCCCTCTCATCCTGCGTGTAAACACATGCACAAACACACAAAGATGGCATTGTTGCTCGTGGAGTGGGTTCCATGGGGACGTGGAGTTTGTGAGTGGACCCTTGTACTGAAATAATGAAGGAAACCAGGACAATGGCTGTTCAAAGAGAGAGACCCCAGTGCAAAACATTATTTTGGCACTATACAAGGATGCTCAGAGCGAGCATTCATTTGAAATGAGCTTCAGAATCTGTTGTTATTTTACTCTCATAAATAATTCTTCATGTCCGCAATTATATTTATTTTTCAATGCTTTTGCAATATGCACCTGTCACTTTTTTAAAACTCACGTTTAATGTTACATTGATATCCATTTTTATTTTCCTCACAGGGATGATGTTTTATTTTATTATCATAATTTAAAAAAAAAAATCACACGGTTTTATTTGCCATTTTAAACTGAATACACTTTGAAACACAGTTTAATTAAATTATCAAAGATAAAATAAAATAATAAATGAGGGATTTCATTTAATAGAAGCAACATTTATTCAGAACCGAGAACACAATGATCCCGAAACTCTCTGACGCACAAAACTTACCGCATGTTACGGCCTAAAACATTATTTACCAATGCCAGTGCATTAAATAAATCTTAATTTACATAAATTAGGTGTTGAATAATGAACTGACCTCTTGAACATTTTCTCCATGTCTTTGATCTGTTTGCGCGAGAACTCTTTAAACTCGGTGTAGGGGTTGAAAACCTTCATCTGCTTGGGTTTCTCCGTGCCGTCATGGATGTCCAGTCTGCGGTTGAGTTTCTCCGTCAGTTCGGAGCTGGCGTCGCCGTTCACTGCAGCAGTGCTGGGTCTCTCCGGCGGCGGTTCTGTCTGCGCCGGTGAGCCGGGTTTGATGTCACGCTGCTCGGCGTCCATCCTGCGCTGCAGCTTCCGTGCGAGCTCCTCGGATGACATTGCGGACTGAGATGCTCTGCCTCGCGCAATCAGCTGTTTCTGAAAACTAGTCTTGAGTTTGGGAGAGAGGCGGGGCTGCGGAGCACTGCGTCTCTCAAGTCCAGTGAGATTCAGATAGTGTTGAAAGATAAGCGTTTAACAAAACACTGAAAGACTTGCATAATTAAATAGTTTAGCTATTAAGAATTCACTAGAAGGACTAAAAAAGTTTTTTGCGTTGGCCGGGAATCGAACCCGGGTCAACTGCTTGGAAGGCAGCTATGCTAACCACTATACCACCAACGCTTGATAACATCAGGGACTCATGGGTAATTTTTAAATTAAACATACCCTTTCTGTCTTCTAAAGTGTTTTATTGTTGCTTTTTGTGTATAATAACACCTAGCCGCATATATCATAACATTTTTAATGGTATTTAACAAAATTTCTTCCATTTCCTCTTAAAAATCATTCAGTTAGCATTAGCCTGTTAGCTATTGCATTCAACCCCCCCCCCCCCACACACACACACAAACAGCGCCTTTCCTCGATCTGTTGATTTGGTCTGCTTTACCCTAAAAATCAAACACTAGATCTTTGCGAATGTATGATTGTATTTATTTCTTTTAGCGTTTATCTGCTAGTATACGTGTGTTATTTGATCAGATTACCGGGTGTATTTTTGTGGTTTATCAGAAGCTAGCAGGCGCCTCATCTCAGACTGTTCACTTTTGGTTCAGAAATGGATTTATTTGGTGATCTTCCGGAACCTACAAATGATCCAGGTGGGTGAACTCTCACCAATAATATAACAATAATCAGAATGCATGTGTAACAGGTGTTAGAATTAGTCAGTTTTACCTAAACGTGGATAGTGCACGCTGCACAAACCTGGCTTTAAAAATGTCTACACAAATAAACAGCACTGTGCCTAATTAAATAACTAACGTGTTAAATTAATGTGATCGTCTTATATATGCATGCCCACTTGCTCGCTTTGAGAATGTGGAAATCGGTCTGTTTCAAATCCTAGTGATCCTGCCTCACAAATGTGCCTCAAAAATGCTGTCTTGGTTGGCAGCTAACTCAATTTTGAAAAATAGCTTGTATTTATTGATTTAATTTTTACTGAACAGGTCCTGTTAAAGCCCAGCCGCCTGATAAGAGCACAGAGGAGGACAGAGGAGACAAGAGGAAGAGGGATGTCTGCTCGGAGAAGACAGAGGTGGAAGACAAGAAACAAGAGGAAAAGAAAGTTTGTAAAGGTTTTCAGCTTTCCAGGCACATTGTGTTGCTGACAGAGCGTGCGTGCGTGCGTGTGTGAGAGAGGTAAGATCTGTGATGATCTCGGTCTCTGATTGTTTGTTGTGTTCCAGCAGATCTTGCGAAGCTGACAGGTTTCGTCTCAGCGAGACGTGGTGAACGAGAGGAGATGCAAGATGCTCACGTCCTGCTTTCAGATCTGACATCCACCAACCTCCCCTCACAAGTGTGAGTGATCTATCCCATTTCTAGAGACGCCACATTAGCCAAAACTTTATGATATATGTCAGTTCTGCTGTCTATGAGGGGCAGATAGCTCTCTGATATCATCCAAAATATCTTAATTAGTGTTCTGAAGATGAACGAAGGTCTTATAGGTTTGGAATGACATGGAGTCAAGTAATTAATGACAGAATTTTCAGTTTGGGGTGAACTAACCCTTTAAAGTTAATAATAAATATACACTGATTGTTTGAGTGTGGTGATTGGACTCAATATGACTGACCAGTGAACCGTTCCTCTGAATGTTGATGCCAATAAACACAACTGTACATAGCAACCTATTCCGTATTTGTTGTTATTAGAGGCATGTTTGATCTGACCAATCATTGCACCAGTTAAAGTCTCTGTGTGTGTGTTGTGCAGTTCTCGTCTTGCGTACTTCGCTGTGTTTGATGGTCATGGTGGAGCTCGAGCGTCACACTTTGCTGCTGAGAATCTCCATCAGACGCTGCTCAGCAAATTTCCTAAAGGTAAAGCCCATCCGCCCTAATCCTCGTCACACTCACAGCTACAACTACGAGCTGTTCCCGTGATGCATCATCATGATTTGCAGGTGACGTGGAAAGCTTGGAGAAGCTGGTGAGGAAGTGTCTGCTGGACACCTTTCGTCAGACTGATGAGGATTTCCTGAAGAAAGCCTCCAGCCAGTGAGTTCTGCCTGGATGCTGCTGGATTTGAAATGAAGTGAAGCAGTGTGAAAACACTGTGTGTGTGTGTTTGCAGGAAACCCGCATGGAAGGACGGCTCGACCGCCACATGTATGCTGGTGGTTGATGATGTTCTGTATGTGGCAAACCTGGGAGACAGTAGAGTAAGTCTAAAGATTAAAACTGAACATTTTATTTCCCTTTATTTTACAGAATTGGAGAAATTTAGCATTGCATCAGTGTCTCAGCAATGGATGTGAATGGGTGCCGTCAGAATGAGAGTCCAAACAGCTGATAAAAACATCACAGTAATCCACACCACTCCACATTGTGATGGCACCCATTCACTGCAGAGCATCCATTGGTGAGCGTTTCTCTAAATCTGATGAAGAAACAAACTCTTCTATATCTCGATGAAATGTTCAGCTAACTGTTCCTTTAAACATCAAATTTGATTTGAATTCTTCTGATTTCAGTGAAACCATAAAACGTCTTAATGTTTTGTGTGTGCATCAGGCAGTGCTGTGTCGTTTGGAGCAGGCTGAGGATTCTGGGAAAAGGAAGTGTGTGACACTGGCTCTCAGTAAGGAGCACAACCCCACCATATATGAGGAGCGCATGAGGATTCAGAGAGCGGGCGGCTCGGTCAGGTGTGTGTGTTTGTCTGTCTGTGTGTGTGCGCGTGCGTGCGCCTGCACATGGCTGTGTATGTGCATGTTTGTGTGGGTGTGTGTGTGTGTGTGTGTGTATCTGTGTCTGTGTCACTGTGTGTGTGTACTCCATTCTTAGGAGGGGTTGTTGTAACTGGAAATGTGTTTTCAGGGATGGCCGTGTGCTGGGAGTGCTGGAAGTGTCTCGTTCCATCGGGGACGGTCAGTATAAACGCATTGGAGTGATCTCTACTCCAGACGTGCGCCGCTGTCAACTCAGTCGAAACGACAGGTGGGTTTAATGCAGAAACACTTTGTTCACTAGAAAGCGTTTTCACTATTATGGGTTTTCAGACGTGTACAACTTAGAAGTGTTTAATGTTGTTGTGTGTGTTTTCAGGTTTGTTCTCTTGGCCTGTGATGGGCTTTTTAAAGTGTTTTCTGCAGACGAGGCCATTCAGTTCGTCCTCAACATTATAGAGGTGTGTATTTTATTGCACTTCTTCATTCCATGTGCCTTATTATTATAGAAAACGTTGTTAAAAATGTTATTTAAAAAAAATGAATATTAAAGTAAAATAAAATATAAAAAACATATTTTATCATTATGCAATTTTTACGTAATATTATTTTTAATTTAATCTAGAAGTATACTAAAATTAAATAAAAAAAATACTGAAATAAAATTGTTTACAATAAAAATGTTTTATTATATTTATAATTTTATTGTATTAAAAAATTAAAAAATATTTATTATTTTATTATTTTAATTTCCTTTTATATTGATGTATTAAAATATCAAAACAAAACCCTCAAATAAAGTTTTTAATAAAAACTATACAGACATATAAAAAGCTAACAAAAAAATAAAAACTAATTAAAATGAAAACCAAAAAAATATATATATAAATATAAAAAAATAATAATAATAATATCTTATTTCTTAAAGAAGTTTGTTGTTTTTATTGTATGTTAAACTGGCTGTTTTCTTGTGTTATTTATTTATTTATTTATTTTCTTTTAGAATGAGACTGTGGAGCAGAAGGAGGGGCAGAGTGAGGAGGCGGGACGATTCGAGGCAGCTTGTCAGCGATTGGCCAGTGAAGCTGTGAGGCGGGGCTGTGCGGACAATGTCACTGTTATTCTTGTCTCTATTGAGTTCTGATATCATTACACAAACACACCCCCTTCCATTCAGACTCTTCTGTTACACAAACGTACACTGATACACATGAATGCATGAATTCAGAGGAAGTACGTTGTGCTGAAATGAAAATGAGGTTTATTATAGAGATGTTTGAATCTCAAAGTGATTTTTTTTTTCCTTCTCTTCAAAGCAGGGCTTTTGAAAACACTGTGTCAGATTTTAGTATTTGTGCTGTTTGGCATCAAATATTAAACAAACTTTTATACAATCTCACAATATCTGTGTCCTCTCTGAAAGTCCTCAAGTGTATGTGAGCCAATGTGTACAGAATGTTTAGTGCTGTCAAATGATTAATCGCATCCGAAATAAAGTTTTTCTTTATATAATATGTGTTTATGCTGTGTTTATTTATGTTTATATTAAAACACACATGCATAGTATATATTTTGTATTAACATGTAGGCTAGTATATAAGTACTACATGTAACATAAATAAGTATTTTAATGTAAATGCATTTATATATTTTTTACTTAAATTTGATATATCTAAATATTTTTAATATATAAACTGCATGTTTTCATTAAATATAAACATGCATGTGTTTGTATTTATATATACTTAATAAATATACACAGTACATACAAATATGGAAAGAAAAAAATTATTTTGGATGCGATTAATCGCGATTAATAAAATATATATTACTATTAAAACCTCAGCACTATTAAACCTGTTGATTCACTTAAATAAATAGCTTTATATTTTAGAGCTTTTCTTTTTATTTAGTCAGCAATCTTGTGTAAATCTATCTATCTATCTATCTATCTGTCTGTCTGTCTGTCTGTCTGTCTATCAAATGCAGGTTTTATTTTACATTACAGTTTATGCTTTTATTTTGAAAATACCAGACCGGACGCGCGCTTGACATCCGGCACCGGAAAAGCGACTCGCATCGACATGAACAAACACCTCCGGAGCTGTCAACACCGCTAGAGACAGACTCAAACGTCGCAAATAATTTGAATGATTGTATTTAATGCATCGAGTGTTTTAGTGTGGTCCACCTCTGTGCTCTGCGGCGTGTGATGCAGCGCAGGTTCGCTGTCAGTCCGCCGCTCAGTGACTGAGGTAATAACGGTTCACGGATGATGATTTGCGCCGGAGACAGCGATGCGCTCGGTGCTCGGTGTGTTTGTGCTTCAGGCCTCCTGCGGGAATCAGTCGTGTCTGGATAAAGTCTCATAGTGCGTTAAATTATAGTTACAAACACTGAGTTTATAAGGAAAGAAGGAAACATGGACACTTTGCTGGACTTCGAGGAGTGCATCAGAGACTCTCCTGCGTTCAGGTATTAATATCACGTTCATAACACACCATGTGCATGAAACGGACCCAGTGCTAATAAAATGCGTTCATTAAACGAGCCGTGAAGGGTAGTTGACATGAGATGCTATACTCCAAACTCTAAACAACATGTTAAATTAAATTACTACACGGTATACGTGTGTAATTATTAATTCATTTTCACACGGCGAGTGTTGTGCTGCAGAAAAAGAAGAAACAAAAATCTAAATAATGCAAAATGAAATGGCGAGCATTTTGCCTATATTAATTTAAACCTTAAAATATTCATTCATAATTAAAAGGCGTATGAAGAAATCATTTGTGAACTACCCATCATGCTTTTGGGCTGCGTGGTGTATCAGCTGTCAGATGAGTGTGTGTGTGTGTGTGTGTGTTTGCAGGCAGTCTCTGGATAAATGTGAGAGTGATGTTTCAGAGCTGGAGAGCCGCGTTGAGAAAGTAAGATGTCCTTTTATTTAAAGCGGTCATATACATGTTTGGAGCATTCATTATTTTACTTTTGTTTTGTTTGATTATTTTTCTTTTAAACTTTAGTTAATATTTTTAGATTTATTATATTCATGGTACTATCATAGTTTATGATAGTCATGTATAATATTTATTTTATATTTTTTTCTTTATAATATTTTTTTTGTATATTGTACATTTAAGTTTTCATACTTTTTCTATGGTGTTTTTTTTTTAAATATATTTAATATAATAATTTAATATAATATGTGTGTGTGTGTGTGTTTACTGTGTATATTTATTATGTATATATGAATAAAAACACATGTATACGTTTAAGAAAAATATGTTGTTTATGTATTGCATATATTTATATATAATAATATAAATGTATAAACATAAATATATATGTGTGTGTATTTACATACACACAATAAATATAAACTGTACACAACACAAACTTGTGACCAGAAGTATAATTTATATGCATGTATAATACAGATTAACTTAAACTCAGTTAAAGTGTATGAGACTTAATATTTTGTTTCAAAAGGAAATTCTTTAGATTTTTAAAGTTATTATATATTAACATATTATATTTTATTTTGTGTATTTTTTTTTAATGACCATTTCCACAGATTGTAATGTGTTGATGTTCATCCAGCTGTCTCATGTCAGAGTTGAAAGTGAAATGGTTTTCTGATGATCCGCTTTTGGTCGGTCCTCAGGTGATGAAGCTGTGTGGTCAGATGGTGGAGGCGGGGCAGAACTACACCTCCTGCAATCAGCTCTTCCTGTCCGGCCTGGCCGAGTTTACAGCGTATCATAAGAACGACAGTGTTATTCTGGTGAGCGCTGATGTCTGAATCGAGCGCTATGATCAGTTGACCCCTGCTAACCTCTGCTGTGTGTGTTTCTGTAGAATTGCCTGCGTCAGTTCAACCAGGGCCTGCAGGAAATGATCCAGTTTCAGACGGTGAGAGTGTGATAAACACATCCTTCTCTATGTACCTGTGCAATCCCAAAATCGCCTTTGTGTGGAGCACAAGTGTCAGTTTTTGAAATTGAGATTTATATATAATCTAAAAGCTGAATAATGAGCTTTACATGGATGTGTGGTTTATATAGAGGACTATATTAGATCTAGATCTGAGAAAATGCCTTGAAAGTTGTCCAACTGAAGTTCTTAGCAATGCATGTTACTAATCAGGAATTAGGTTTTAATATATTTGGGGTAGGAAATGTATGAAATATCTTCATGAAACATGAATAATTGAAAGAATTTGATCCATACTATGTATTTTTGGCTATTGCTATAAAGATACCTGTGCTACTGATGACTGCTGCTGTGCTCCAGAATCACATGTGTGTTAAAAATGATGCGTTTTCTTACAGATGTTGTTTGATCAGACTCAGAGAGCCATTACCCAGCAGCTCACAAACCTGCTGTTACAGTACGTCACATCTAACACACACACACTCACACTTTTGCTCTCACTTACACACACATGTTGGTTTTTGTTCTATCTCAGGTTTGTGCCTCAGGTTCGTGACACTCGGCGTGAGTTCGTCCGGATCGGAGACGATCTCGATGCTGCTGTTGTGAAAAACGCTCAGGTCAGTCGTCACAAACCCGCTGATGCTGAGAGAACGACTCACCTCCTGCTCGCCACACGCAAGTGCTACCAACACTTCGCCCTGGACTACTGCCTGCAGGTACTTAAGACAGGACAGGTCACTTAATTATGTATGAATATGGGCGGTCTTATGATTTTGAAATCATAGTAATTTTTGCATCAAAATTGTTCTGAGCAGCTGTAGGAGCGTTGAGTTTGAGTGTTACAGAGCTCATACTGCTCAGGGATGAGAGTCAGTAGTTTGTTCTCTGGGCAGAAGACTGAAGGTTTATCAGTACTTCATGATGTCAGCACCTGCACGAATGAAGTGTGTTTGTTTTGAGTTAGATCCTGTTTACTCTGGACTGACGTACTGAACTCATGTTACACATCACTCTAATATCACCTCAGACAATCAGATCTAATGTTTCTTTTAAATCTTGATGTTACTCTGATGTCTTCATTATTAATGCATTATATTTCTCTGCAAAAAAAAAAATATATATATATATATATTTTTTTTTTTTTGGTTTGTTTTTAAGGTAATGTTTTTCTCGAAATATTTATGTTGCAGGTTTTTATTATTATTATTATTTTATTCATGCATTTATTCATTTATTTGAATTTATACTAGAACAAAATAAAAAGGAAAATATATTTATTTTATCAGATTTTTTAAATATTGAATTTTTATTTAAAAATTAATGTTTATACATGTATGTATGTATAAACATTTAATTAAAAATAAATAAATAAATATTGAAAAATTATTTTATTAAAATATTAACATTTCTCCCCAGTAAAATAGTAAAAGAATGAGTGTGTATATATATATATATATATATATATATTTATATATTATTATTATATTTTTATATATATAATTTTTTTTAACTTTTTTTTTTTT
>JAUCNO010001092.1:2126206-2137405 GCA_032353835.1 Enteromius viviparus | reverse complement strand
TATTTTAAAATGTAATTTATTTCTGTGACACAAAGCATCATTACTCCAGTCTTCAGTGTCACATGATCCTTTCAGAATTCATAATAATATGCTGATGTTTTATTATCAGTGCTGGACACAGTTGAGCTGCTTTAATAGTTTTTTAGGATTCTTTGATCATTAAAATATTAAAAAGTTTTTTAAATGGATAATGTTCAGATCTACTGTTACAGTAGTCTACTGTTTCACTGCTGTTCAAACGTTTGGGATCAGGACATTTTTATTCTTTCTTTAAAGTAATGAACACTTGTTAAGTGAGTTTTCTGATCATTTGCTTGATGCTTTGTAAGAAAAATAATTTTCTCCGAGGGAATCTAGGAATTGCAAAACATTGAGGCATTGAAGCTTTAGTGAACTTCCTTCTGATTCGTAATATATGCGGGGCTAAGGACTGTATTTGGAAACTTTGAAAGTGACTTTCTCAATATTTTTGCACTCAGATTCCAGATTTGTTAAATAGCTGCATCTGAGCCAAATATTGTCCTATAATAACAAACTGTACATCATGGTTTTGTGGTCCAGGGTAATACGAGTTATTAAAAAAAAAAGAATATATATGTGTGTGTGTGTGTGTGTGTTCTGTCAAATTATTAATTGCAATGAATCACATTCAAAATAAGTATTTGTTTACATAATATACCTGTGTGCTATGTATATTTATTATGTATATATAAATACAAATGTATATATTTAGCAAATATTTACACTTATATTTTATATCAATACATAAATATATATATTTTTTAAATCTTAAATATATATATGCATGTGTTTGTATTTATATAGGCGTAATAAATATACACAGCACACGCATATTATGCAAAACTTATTTTGGATGTGATTAATTATTTGACAGCTCTAATATATATATATATTTTATTGGTTATGTTCACTGTAAATATAACGCGAAATAGAAATGCTTCTTTATATATTGGCTGAAAATATATTTGATATATTACATATATTTTAGTTAAACTCTTTGTTGAGCTGTATGTATTAATCCCAGCAGCACTAGGGAGCTTCAGTAGTGGACGAGTTCTCTTTCATCATCTCCTGGTGTATCCAGGGTAAGTAGTTTCCCAGTCGTGTGTAGACGCCGTATTTGCCCTCGGCAGCGCACCTCTCGCCCCAGCTCACAACGCCCGCCAGGAACCAGGTGCCTCTGTAGTTGACTACGAAGGGCCCTCCGCTGTCGCCGGTGCAGGCGTCCATCTCCTCCAGCAGGTATCCGGCGCAGAACATGTTGTCGGTGATGACGTGCTCGGTGGAGTTGATGCAGTTCATCTGATCGGCCACCGGGAGCAGCACCTTCCTCAGGAAACGAGAGGAGCGCTTCAGGAAGCCCGTGGCGCCCCATCCTGACACCAGCCCCTGTTCCCCGGGCCTCAGCAGACGCTCGGACAGAGCCGCGTTCGGCAGACACACGGGGACCGAGAAGGGCCCCGGAGCCGCGGGCTGGGACAGATAGAGCAGGGCGATGTCGCTGTCAAAGGTGTAGTCGTGGAAGTGAGGGTGGACCACGATCTTCTGCACCGTGATCTTCTGCTCGTCTCTGTCGGGACGCATCTTATCGTAGTCACCTGCCGAAAAAAATCACTCAATTACAGCAAATTTTGATGCCAATTATTATTTACTCGAACCCAGGTCTCCTGCATGGGAGGCGGGCGCTCTAACCAGGAGGCGTTACATATACAGTATATAAACATACAAATGTATGTATTTCAGAAAAATGCTCTTTTTATGTATTAAATATATAATATATATGATATAAATAATAAATATAGAATATATTCTAAATGTATACTGTGTCTGTGTATATATATATATATATATAAATTTGTGTGTTCATAATGTATTTATATATATATATATATATATATATATATAAACAAATAAATGTCCCAACATTTCCAGAATTTATATCTATAAATTAATATGAAAAATCATAATGCTCCTGGAAATATACAATAAGAAATATATTCTATATGGAAAACCCTGCTGCTGAAAATTTATATTTTAATTCAAATTATTTAATTATTTCATAGCTTTTAGTTATTATTTATTAATAAAAATGATATTTAAAAAATTCTGTTCTTATTTTTAACTTTCTATTCAACAAAAAAAGGAAAATGTTCTGTATATATATATATGAGTGTGTAAACAATAGAGTATATATAACTATAAATACATGATATTTGATAACACTTTAATGTGATATTTGCAGACAGAGGTGTCACCGATGGTCACATGATGTGGGTTTTGCTGGAGACAGTGAGCTGCTGTCACGACCCAGCGCTGACTGACCAGAGAACCGCCGCAGAAACCATACTCATCCTCACGACGAAGCAGCACCTGCAGGTCGTACAGTACAGTACAGTAGTCACTCTCCAAAAAGTCATTTGTTTATATTACTGTAGTTATTATATCACAGCAGGTGTATGGTATGGTTCAAAAACACTCCAGTATTTCAGAGAAAGCTGACCTGCCACGGACTCCCGCCCTGAGCCTGCAGCTGACCGCCAACGATGCGTGCGTCCTCATTCACGCTGCTGATGTCACCTCCTGTCTCTGTAGACGCAGGTGTGCTTTGGTTTGATGTGCGAGTCGAGTTGTCCAGTGAACTGTTTATATGTAATGAGTGGGAGGGGTTTGTGGAGATGTGGGTGTGGTTTGCATAATCAGCGTCCGTGAAGCTAACATCATCCAGAGAGCGAGACATGATCCCTCCGATCCACTGCTTCCCACACGGATACTGCACTAACACACACACACACACACACACCAGTGTATTACGGGTTCACATTTACACAAATAACCAAAGGTCAAAAAATACATATTTCACCTAAAAAAACCAAACTGCTTGCACAGGTTTGTGTTTGTACCTGCTGGATTACAGCTGCGTCCGTCTTCATCCAGCTGATAACCGTCTGCGCAGCTGCACACTACACCTGCCGTCTGCTCAGACTGACTGCAGTAATGCAGACACCCTCCGTTCTTATACTTACAGTCGAACACCTCTGAACACACACACACACACACACCATCACAACAATACATCCACGGACGAGCGAGTGTTTGTTCAGAAGACTCGTGCAGTCAGTGAGCACCTGTCTGACAGCGAGTCCCGCTGTACTGAGGAGGACAGAGACACTCCAGGACACCGCGGCTCTCGCTGCACATGCCTCCGTTCAGACACGGGTTAAAGCGGCACAGATGCAGATCTGCACAGGACAACAACTCACTTTACTCCAGCTTAATCTGTTTATTCAGAAACCACTACGGTAAATAAAGAAAAGTCTTACTCTGATACTTGTACCAGAACTCCATCTAAAAGAAGACAGGAAAAAGTTCCATTTAGAACTCAAGCCTCTTTTTTGAAGAATCTTTAACCTCTTACACTCTGCAGCTATTTTGGGGAATTCCGCCTGTTTTTGCCTACCAAAATTATAAAGCTTCCCATACCCACATGCAGAGGTGTTTATAAAAAAGATTGGCATCATTTTAAAGGAAACCTTTTAAAATTACATAAAACACTGTTGAAATTGATTGAAAGTTGAAAGTGTATAGCTCAGGCCCTGAGAGCCTCAGCTCCCTGCAGACAATTATATTTGTTTCCAACACATGCCAGTAAGCACAGGAAAAAGGAAATTTATTTCTTTCATGATCAATGCAAGAGTTATTCTATTCCAACTGTAGGGAAGAATAAAACCATTTTTATACAATTTTCCGCCTACCCAAATTTCTCCCAAAAGTCTCCAAGTCTCCCCATACCACCATACAGTGGAATAAAAGCAATATCTTGCTGTCATTTTAAAGAAAACCCTCATAAAATTACATAAAAAACTACTGTAAGTGATAAATATTATTATATATGTTGTCTGTGCTAAGATGAACCGTGTCCATACGAGGCGTTTTTGGACATAAATGTACATAATGGGGGGGGGGGGTTACATAGTGTACTTTACGTGTAAATAACTTTGTTACAGTAAAATAAATATCAAAGTGAGTTAGGTTATTGATGCATGCAAAGGGTTAAAAATTCAAGGCACAATTTGAATGTAACTTTGGACCCGCCGGCGGGTCCGCAGAGTTAAACAGGTTTAAGAGACACAAAGATCTTTTCATTCTTCAGAAAGACAGTATCGGCCTGCTCTGCTGCTTTAAAGCAGTGATTATCATCCAGGAGTCTGGGCTTTAAAAACTGATTTAACCCTTTAAAGCCAGAAATATGAAATACTAGCCAGATTGTTGAAATTTTAGACAAAATATAGAGAGTATAGATTGAAAACTGCTTACTCAGAAACTCAAACACAGGGAAAATTCTATCTATTTGTTATTTATTACACAATTAACAAAAAGCAAATATTTTGGACAAATATTTGTGCAAAAAAAAATAATTTTCTGCGCCAAAGTCAGTTCAAAAAAGTACCTTTTTTTGTCAATTAATAATGTTTGGAAATGTAAACTGATATTTCCAGCTGACCTGCTACTGCAGAAATAACCCTCTTAAAACCAGTTTCTGTTGCTGAAAATACTAGTGGCCTAAGACTTCTGCACATACCTTATATATAACATAATGCATTATGTTTCATAAAATGTGACCCTGGACCACAAAACTATAGGCTTAAATTGCATTACGTTATTAAGTAAAGATATTATAAATGTACGACTATAAATGTATTAAAACTTCAACTTTAATTAGCAATATATATATATATTTCATATAAAAATAAAAATGTAATGTTTTGCTGTCAAGCTCTGATTTTATAATGGAAATATAAATCGCTATTTTGTTAGTAAATACTATACGGTGTGTCTGTACCGTTTTCTCTTTGCTCTGGAAGATCTCGGACGCTTCCTCCAGAGAGCAGCGCTCCTCATAACACTCCCGCTCCAGATTCCCAGGCTTCATCTCCTCCAGAAACATGTTTGCCCTTCGGTTCCTGAGCAGATGAACGGCATCACGCCTGTCCAGAAACACTGAACACCACACACACACTTCACCAGTGATACTAGCATACATAAATACAGCAGATAGAGAGATAGATCACCTGGTGACTGGAGCGCTGAGGTCAGATGAATTAAGAGAAGAATAATCCAGTTCATGGATTCAGGCATCAAGAAACCACAGCTTTGGTGTAAATGTACCTGTTTGGTCACACCACAATTTATAACCACTATATAGGCAGAACATTACTGTTACGATCACTTTCAGAGCTACTTTCCTGATGAAGGCAATCAGAAACTCCTCGTGCATTTAAAGCGACAGACGACAAAAACTCAGCAGCGAACTTACTAACATAAAAACATAAAGACAAACTGTTCTTAAGGTAGGCCTTTTAAAATTACTAATATTTAAAACATGCTCTAATAAGAAAACATTCTTAGATCATTATTACTGGAACTCTAATTAATTGATAATAAGTTCACAACAAATAGTTGGATTATAGTTATAGCGTCATCAATAGTTTGTCTTCAGTAAACCTTCACTTTAACACCCCAAATCACTCACAGAATACATCCGAGCACAAATCTTTGTGAGTATTTGCTCACCTTCTTGACCTTCTCTCACCTTGCCTTGGTTTAGGTCAGTCCAGAGGAGCTTCACTTTTACTATTTCAGTGTTTCTGGAGAAAAAGTCTAATCACATTTCTCCTAATGAACCGCTCTTGATGACAAACAGTAGCAAATAGTCTTAAAAATCAGTGTTTGTTCTTCTCTACAACATTGACCTTTAGACAGAGAGTGTTTGCACACACACACACACACACACACACACACTCTTCGGTCGAAGTAAACGCTTCAGCTGAACAATAATGATTCACAATTCAACCAGACCAAAGATAAACATGCATTTTATCACGTTCATGAACTTACTGTAATCGGGTTTTCAACATGTTTTCTGTGTTGGAGAAAGTTACATTTGTGACCCTAAAATTACATATTTTTATTCATATGTGTGTCCTGTGTATATTCTTTAACATATATATGTCCTGTTACACATTAGTACTCACACACACCATTCTGAGGGTGTAGTTACAGTAATATTACAGCTGTAGATACTATGTAGCGGTGTGTACTTACACTGTGGTTACATACACATCTAGTTACTATGTGAGTACACAGGTATTAGAGACACTTCATATAAAGTGAGACCGTTACTTTTTCTGTTAAGTCATGCATTACTTCACTTTTTTCTCATCTGGACTGGGATTGCTTGTTTGTTTTTCACATTAACGTATTTATGTGTAATTTGTTACATTACTAGTTACTTACGAATGCTTCACTGTATTTAAAGAATAAAAAAACACATGCGAAGTTTGGGCAAAAGAATGTTTTAATTCACATTCTATTCTACAAGTAGTTACATTATTTACAGTATTTAAAAAAAACAACCAAACGAAGCAACAAATGAACAAAATGAACAGTGAATGTGTTAATATCGCAGTAATCCTTCATATAACACAGAGGACAGCATCTATCTGTCTGAAAGCAGCACCCGATTGAAGTGGATCTCCTGTAGTTCTCCATGATGAGAGCTACTCTATGGATTAGACTCTATCAGTGGTGTTTTAGAGGTAGACTACGGCTCTAGTCAGTAGTGTTGAATTAGGATTGTTAAGACAGATCAATGTAAGACTTTTCTAACAAACTAGACTAAACTCAGCAGTCAAACCTCTGAAATGGAAGGCCACAGTCTCTTCAGCGTCACACTGCGGCCGGATCCGACTGGAGAAAATCCGCTTCAAATAAACACATTTACAGTGTCCGGCGTAAATGATTAAACGCTAGTATTTCCAGCAGCTGAAAAAGAGTCAGATCTTTTGCTGTAGTGTGTCAGTAGGAACTATCAGTTTACATTACTAAATATTCATTTAGCCATTAATTGTAATAATCCAGTGAGATTTCTGAGATCTGATCTAATCCTCATTCAGTCGGTCTGAAGCTGTGTGTGGATTATTGTATTGTGCAGCAGTTTTTGTTCCCGGTGTGAACAGGCCTTAACAATAACCATTTTTCCAAGACTACAAACGCTTTGGTAGACACATGTTATTGAATATTTATTGTTACCCATATGGCCTATTAGTCTTTTTTGCATTTACTTGAGAAAGTAGACCAGAATATGATGTAGGCGGGGCTATGTTAATTAGGAATGAGCGTGCACGAGCGCCTACTTACAAATGATTGGAATTCATTAACTTACATTACTATTAAATCGAATGTTCACAAAGTGCCAAAGTCAATTTATGCAAAGAATTACTTGGATTTTACTGAATGTTTCATGATCGAGGCCCAATGTTTGGAAATGTGAACTGAAACAAAGATAGAAATAACTGACTTCAAACCCTTTTTTAAGCTGAAAGTGAAAACACTAGTCATTGTGGCCAGCTCTGTAACTCTCTGATTCCAGTGTTAGAAAGCAGTAAG
This sequence comes from Enteromius viviparus, assembly GCA_032353835.1. Classification (NCBI taxonomy): domain Eukaryota; kingdom Metazoa; phylum Chordata; class Actinopteri; order Cypriniformes; family Cyprinidae; genus Enteromius; species Enteromius viviparus. The sequence goes on along the minus strand of JAUCNO010001092.1, from coordinate 2,129,938 downwards.
CTGTATTTAAATCAAACGAAGCATCATGCACATTCCGATATTTTCTCTGGAAGAGGTGAAGGGGTTGAGAAAAACGTGATTTTGGGGCCCTTGCAGCCAAGCCAGTTAATCAGCTTAAAGGGTTACTCCACCCCAGAATAAAAACTTTCTCATTAATCACTCACCCCAATGTTGTTCCAAACCAGTTAGAGCTTTGTTCATCTTCAGAACACTATTTAAGATATTTTGGATAATAACCGGGAGGCTTGTGACTGTTACACAGACTGTCAAACAATTACACTGTCAAGATGCAGAAAAGTATGAAAGGCATCATCAGAATACTCCAGATGCAATGGAATAATAAGCTGTTTGAACAAATCTGAGTGTAAATACACGAACAAGACGCACTGTACAAAAATCTGTAGAATTTACCGTAAAAAAATGGCAGCTGTGCCGTAATTAGACAGTATAAAATGCAGTTACAGCATTTTAGGTTTTACAGTTAAATACCGTAATTTCATTAACTGATGTTAATGTTAATATACCAACTTATTAAAGTAGTGGAATCTGTTTTGTATCTTTGAAACACTGATAAACACCAAATGAGAACCAAAGCCAATCTCAAGCAGCTTTGACATATGAAGATATATAGAAGAAGCTCAGAGTCATTCACACAAACACTAAACACCATCATGATGACTCACTAAACTCAAATATACAATAAGTGTTCATTTATCAACTTCACATGTAACACACAACCCTAATAAACATCACTGATAAGAAAAAACTTAGAAGAAGCGGTTATTTCAAAGAAAAAAGATCAAATTTAAACAAAATTTGAAGTGCAATGCAGGGAATTCTTTCAGTTTACGGTTTCTCCCTGTAAATTTTACAGGAATTTACCATTAAACCTTTAACAGGTTTTTACCGTACAGTTTTTTGCAGTTAAAATTAGTCATCACTCCATTGCATCTAACAAAGAACTGCGGTGATGTTATGGTTTTGAATAAAGTGTTTTTTTGGGGGATTTTTTCGTACAAAAGGTATTCTCGTAGCTTCATAATATTACGTCTGAACCACTCAGACGATGTCTTTCATACTTTTCTAGATCTTGACAGTGGTCAGTGTTTGGCAGTCAATGTGACAGTCACAACCCTCTCAGCTTTCATCCAATATATCTTACATTGCATCTGAAAATGAACGAACCTTTTACGGGTCTGGAACGACATGGGGGTGATTAAAGTGATTAATGACAACATTTTCATTTTGGGGTGGAGTAACCCTTTTAAAAATGAAGAACCTAACAAGCAAACAGGCAATATAAAAAAAACAACGTAGGACGTTAACAGAGAGCAGTTTTAGTTGGCATCAGCTGAACTCGGTTATAAAAGAGTTTTGTCGCGTCAGACGAGCGATCCGGCTCTGCTCTGCGCCGGCACCATGACGGGGACGGCACCCATGCGCTCCAGCGTGGCTTGGCTTACGGCGTACGAGTGTGTGTGCTGCTGTCCGAGCGTCACGGCCGGCGTCACAGCGGCCGGCGGACGGAGGCTCAGTGAGCCGTTACTGCGGGCTATGATGGGCGGAGAGGGGGCGGAGTTTGTGGTGACCACCAGAGTCTTAGGCGGCGGCAAGCTGTGGCTGCCGTTAGCGTACGGAGCGTTTCCGCCGCTGAAGGTCTGCCGCGTGTCGCCGTTGTAGCGTGTGTAGGAGTTGGTGTCGTAGTTAGGCTTGGGGTTATGCCAGTAGCGGCTGTTGTAGGTGTTGGTGGAAGTCAGCGTGTCATTCTCCGAGGACGAGGCGTCCGCTTGGAACGCTTTAACCGATGAGGATCTCTTCGGGGGGAGATCATCCTCCCTGTGCGAAGCGGGATGGGAAGATTTCAGTTCAGCAAAGAAAAAGATATTACATTTCTAAACTTTTAATAAAACACTAGTATTGACCTTCCATGGAATCAATGGAATCAATGAAAATAACCCAGTGAATTATATACAGTAGATTATTATAATTATTTATTTCTTTATTATTTAACCTTTACATAACTTACTAATCACCATAATGGAAACCTGCTCAAATATAATATTAGAAATAAACATTTAGAAAACATATTTTGGGTTCAAATAAAATTAGAAGAATGTTTAAAACATTCATTTGTCACCTTTAAATAATGTTTTAATTGCAACCAAAAACCCAGACATTTTAACAGTATTAGAATATTAAAAATTAATGATCAAGTAACGTTATATTTTAGACTTTGAAGAAAAACTAAATAATGTTATTGTTATTGTAATGTTATATATATATTATATTAATATTAAAAATAAACAATAAAAAAGCATTAAATTTGGAGTTAAAATAAAATGTATTAAATATTTAAAATGATTTTAGTCACCTTTAAATAATGTTCTAATTGCAACCAAAAACCTGGACATTTTAAAATTCTTCTAATATTAAAAATCAACGTTCAAGTAGAATTATGTAAGAAATTTTGTGTACCTTTGAACCGTTATAATCACAATAAAAAAACCTGGACATTTCAATGTTCCCATGTTTTTAAAACATAAATACCTGGTTAATCACCCATTAGTCTGGACACTAATACTGAGCTTTCCTGGACTGAATCAGTCACACTCATAAGTCAACTAATGATTCCTCAGCGAATCCTTCAGTAAATGTTCTTATTGTTATCGTTATTAGTAATTCATGTGAGATAAAATAAAATAATACATTTTGCCTTTGAGCTCCTAGAGTTCCTATATTTCTACATATAAACCTTTATTAAAGCAAATAGATATTTTGGTTCAGTTGTGGTTCTTGTTGAAACGTCACCTGATCTCATTGGGAATCTCCTCCTCCTCGTATTTGTTCTTGTTCCTCCAGTAGAAGAGCGTGACGAGCACCAGTAAAGAGCAGATGATGAGCGCCAGGACGCCGGTGACGATGGTTCCAGCGATCAGACCGACGCTCTGAGGCTGAGCTGTCAATCATCACAGACACACAGATCTCATGAGTCTCTAATGATGCTTAAAGAGACTGAAATTACACAGAATCCAGGCATGTGGAACGTTACAGATCGGCTGAATACATCAAAAGTAGGGCTGCACAAAAATATCAAAGGGCCCTAAAAAATATGATTTCAGGTAATTAGATACATTTCATTTCATTGTAATAAGTCTGTGAATAATAAACCACAAAATATTACTGTCAAAGGCACACAGAAACTTAAAGAAGCTGTGACAGAAATATATTGCTGTTATACAGTAGAAAATACTACATAGTATAATACTAATAAAAGTAATAATACTAATAAAATAAATTAATAATGACAATTAAATGACAATGAAAATTAATAAAAGAATTATTATTAACATATCTTATTATGTTACATCAATAAATCATTTGACAGCATTTAATTTTTTTTCATAATATATGTAGCATAATATAAATAAGCACACACACATACAGTATATATGCTGAAAACATTTACATATAAATATATATATATAATTTATATTATAAATAAATGTATTATATATATATATATATATATATATAATTGAAATATCATACAAGCATTTGTGTGTAATTATATACACATTATAAATATACACATTACACATACATATACTATAGAAATAAAAGCTTTTATTTTGGAGGCAAATATATATATATGATGAAATACATAAAAATAAAATATACAAATTACCCAATAAATTAACAAAACATGACTTTAAAAAAATTATTTTTATATAT
>JAUCNO010001092.1:2106479-2121719 GCA_032353835.1 Enteromius viviparus | reverse complement strand
ACTTACTTCTCACTGTTCTCAGGTCAAATATTTATATGCGATTAAAATGCGATTAATTTCGATTAATTAATTACAAATCCTCTCTAATTAATTAGACTAATGCTTTTAATCGCGTCCCAGCCCTATTTTTTAATCATGATTAATCCAAGCTTTGAACAGAATAAAGTCTTCTCTAGAAACATGAGTCTTCTGTAAAGCCAGAGATGAGATCCAGACTCATACATCACATGCGTCTCAATATACTGGATCAAATATTCAAATATTCAAAAAGTACAATTTTAGATGCAAGTCATATCAGATTCTTATATCACAATACAGAGCGATAGATGTGGATTATGAATCGTGTTTGTCATGTCTCCAGGTGCTGCAATAACACCTGAACAACTGATCGTTTCTTCAGATTTATTCCTGCTGTAAATGTTACGTTTTTCCTTCAATTTTAAGTTTTTTTTTTTTTGTGATTAAGTTAAAGTGCTAAAATTACAAAGCACTTAATATGACCTTGTTTAGACTGATCTTTTAAAGCTGTGTTCCCCCTGTCACTCTGACTGCGGCCGTGGATGTTAAACGATGTTCTTCAGTGATCTCGCGGTTAACGCTGCTTTTTGATACTTTGTCTCTCTCACAGTGCAGTGAACTGGTTTGTAAAAGAGCCCGACCAAGCCTTCATCTCAGACGCTATTGATCGAGCGTGCGTCTGCTGTCTCAGCATTGGTTTAGCTGCTTTAAACTCCATCTGCGTCTCTCATCACGCGCGTGACAGCTTGTGTTTCTGGAGGGAACTCTGTGTCAGAATGACTTCAGCAAAACAATAAGAGCAGCACTTTTCTTGGTTGTTGAAAAGACGCTTCAAACTGCTTTAAGCAAATCATATCCTAAAACAGCGATTGTGCTATTATCATCATGGTTGAAGATAGTGGGGGCAATCTAGCTTTATTGTGTCACGATACACTACTTGATTCCAGAGCAGGTGTAAGCCAATCCCAGAATGCACTGCTGCAATACTTCTAACTGCACAATTAAATGATATCATCTGGTATAATTAGCTCCAGTGCTTTTTGATAGCTTGTACTGTTTTTGTATTTTTTCATGCAATTATGAATTTACATATCTTACAATTTTGACTTTTGTTGTCAATATTTTGCATTTAAATCTGGCAATATTATTATTATGTTTTTTTTTCCTGCTTAACAATGCTGCATTTATTTGGTTTAAAAACATCAATGTTCTCTAGACACGCAACAAGGACGTCCATCCTTATGCATACGTACATGATGAATAAATGCATTCATTTCTTGACTGAATGTTAGTGTGTAACTAGAAACAGAGTAAGTCTGGTGTGTTGTGGCAGATGACAGGCTCTATTAGCATCAAGCGTAACGTTAATCGAGTCTCGCGTGAGCAGTGCTATATGTGCGTCACGCATGAGTGAGCGGTAATGAAGATGCTGCTTCAGATCGCTCTCTCGTGAGGCTTAGGATGCCTCTCTCTCGCTCTTTCACCTGCTTTTCTCAAAGGAGAGATCTAAATTGAATCAGATGTTGAGCACGAGGTGAAGCAGAGGTGATCTTTGAGTCATCACAGTATTCTATTACAGGCGTCTGTCAGAAGCGTCAGAAGCGCCGTGCCAGGAGACAGTCCTGTCCTTGTATGTCCTCCTGATCTGGTCAGGATTCCCTTGCTGAAATATGTTAATCAATTAAACACTTCATTAAATGACTTTTCATATGCAAATTAATACAACATATTTTCCATTTTCATTTCAACTTTTAATATTTTAAAATATATTTTTTTATATTTTTAAATCATTTTCAATTTAATAATTGATGTATGTATATTAAGTGATATATCTAAACATAATTTGTCAGTTCATGCTTCCATGGCCTCGGTGTTGAGGCTGTTTTAAGCAGGACACATATATTAAACTAAAAGTATTCTTAAAATATACATCCTGCTAAAACTAAACAAAAAACACTTAAGTAAATAATATATATATTATATAGAATTTTATATATATATATATATGCACACACTTTTTGGTAATTTTTATTAATGTTTTTATATGTGTACACACACACACACACACACACACACACACACAAACAAACAACAAAAAATCAAAAAACAAAATGTAAAAAAAAACTGAAAAAAGACCAACTATAATTCCAAAATAACACTAGTTTGAGCTATGAGACTTGTTTATTAATTTAATAATTTATTAACTAGCAGCAATAAATCCACACAACCATAAATACATGTATTTTTCACTGGAACTTTTCATTGGCATAAAATATTTAAGTGTACATAAATCATACATGAATAAATCAAAAGATTTATTTTTGATAACAAACCACAGGATTTAAAGAACGCCAGGATATGCAGCTAAACTCATGCTCAGGGTTAGAGGTGTATTCCGACCCCAAGCAGCGCTGATAAATGATCTGTCAGGAGATTGGGGAGATAAAAGCGGGTCCGGATGTGGGCTTGTTATTGTGAATCATTGCAGAGAATCAGTGGCTATCAGAGCGCGGTGTGTGACTGTTTTAATCAGCTCTGTGCGTTCACTCTCATCTATAACACACGCCAGCGCCTGCAGATAAGAGCGTCACAAGAGCCCTTTGCTCCAGGCGCCGTTATGCAATAAATCCTGTCGGTGGGACCCGGGCCGCTCCACTCGTCAGAGAGACGCTGGTTTCACGCTCGACTGCAGAAAAAGCCCAAACGCTCAGGGTCTGGAGTACATCACTCCTGCAGCTTTAAGTGTGTCGTGTTTCTTCACCGGAGCTCTGAAAGAATATGGCTGATCCCACCACACCTGCTGGAGGGGACCGATTGGCCTGTGTGTTGCTATGCGGTTGCTAGGGTGGTTGCTAGGTGGTTTCTAGCTGGATTCAGGAAACATTCTTAACCCCCCGGTGTTTTATGTCTGATGTTTTGTTTTTACTATTTAAGAAAGGGAACACACACACACACACACACACACAAACAAACACACGCACACACACACACACACACACACACACACACACATAGACATGCATACACACAGATGCACACACACACACACACACACAAACACATGCACACACACACACAAATGTTTTTTTGTGATTTATGGGGACTCTTCATAGGTGTTGGGTCATTTTTTATTTTATAATTATTAATAATTAATAATTATTGGAAATATAGCGTGATACTCAGATTACTGTGTGGATCAATCTGCTATATGGTTATAGACATCTCATTACAAGCAGCAGAATTTGCACCAAATTCTGAATAAAGTCCCTGAATAAAACTGAACTGCTTCTTCCTCCATATCCTCATTATCAGACTATATGACTCAGAAAAGCCTGATGGATCAAATATGATGCTCGAAAGAATCAGGTTTTTAATACTTTGTCTACAGATTAAGCAAACCTTCTAATTTGAACTGAAATAAGGCAAAAACTTGGCAACACTTTACAATAAGGTACCATTAGTTCATGTATATTAACTAATAAAGAATCTTCATCTTTATTAATGTCAGTTAATGAAAATACAGTTGTTCATGTTAGTTAACACTAACTAAGATTAAAAACTGCTGTAGACGTATGGTTGTTGTTAACTAATGGACCTTATTGCAAAGAGTTCATGATCTTTGCATGCTTAGAAACATAGTTTATTATAATGCAGAGAAATGCATTGCATCGATCACACGCAGCGGATCAATTTAGAGACTTATTTAGCATGCAGCACACAAGACGGTCAATGAAGAGCTCACATGCCGACAGAAAGACGCTCACACACTGAAGCGTCGCTGTTTATCTGTGTTTACAAACACCCAACCGCAATTAGCCGCCGTATTGTGCGCAAACTCACCCGATCTAACGACTCAAAACCCGTCGGCACGCTGAGCACAATTACAATGCCAGACCGCAACCTGCCCGAGCCGCTGAATTCATCAGGTTCGGCTGTGATTTGTTTTGACACAAATCTCCGGCGTGTAGGTGCATAATCACCACCTTGTTATCGCACTAAAACAGATTGTTCACCGTCTCTACCAAAATTGTCCTATAATCATCTCAGGAAATCTCTGACCGTGACAACAAAGGCAGGCTTCAATTGTCCTCCATCACGCGAGCGAGCGGCGGTAGAGGCCGGCTGATAAGGCTGTGTTTAGTCGTGGTGTTTGCTGAGGCTGTAATTGGATTAAAGCTCGGCCTGTAAACACTTTCTCTCTGACGTAACCAGGAGGGGATGCATGCGATTTCTCAAGCTCTTTTCCATTAGAAGGTCATAAAAATTAACCAGCAGTCAATTGCATAATGTCAATTAACATGCAGTAAAGAGATCTGACATCCACTCGAGAAGATACCAGGAGATTTTCTCAAACTCTGCTTAGACACGTTACTTAATATAGAAATCTAGCCGTATCACATCAACAATCTCAAACCAGGCTAATATCACTATTATGTTTTATTCATCACTTGCATTCAGTTTTTTTGAGTTAGCTAAAACTAAAACCATAAAAACTAAAATAGTTTTGTTACTTTAAAAAATGTTAAATGAAATAAAAACTTTAATTTAGCTAGTTTAGTTTAGTTTAACTTTATGTAATAAAATAACTGAAGTAAAATAAATAACAATTAACAAAAACAATATAGACATATTAAAAAACTATGAATAAAATGACTAAAACGTTAACCAAAATTAACAAAATATTAACAAATATGTTGATACTTTTTTGTTAATATTTTAAATTACATTTTATTTGAAAATCTTTATTTTTAAAGTTTTAGTTATGTTGTTTGCTATTTTTAATAAATTTGTTTATTTTTGATCATTTTTAATTCAATAATTTTAATTAATTAATTAATTATTAATTTACTATTCATTTTATGTATCAGTTTTTTGTAGGATTTGTAGGATTCTTGGTTCTTAAAAATACAAAAAAAAAAAATGTACTATTTATTTTATTTTACTTATAAGACCTTGTACCTTCTCTTAAAATTCTTCTGAAATCAAAACATAAAAAAGCGCTACTGGAAGCAGTTTAATAATTTCTTAAGCAACGTAAGAGAAACATCTGATACTGAAATCAAATGAACGGAAAACCAAATAAAGCAAAGCATTTCCATTTGACTAGCTGCCATTTCTTTATCCTGCAGTTAATGTGTCATAATGCACTTCTGATGATTAATTACACATTTCTTCATATCCTTTAATATGTAGATCTATGCTCCTTCAATGGCTGACTAACACTGGCTGGTCGTTCCAGTTCTCTCCTTCCCTGCAGAAGTCCTGCTCGTCTCTGTCAGACCCTCACATCCAGCGCGACTGGCCATGTGCAGATACTGCCTCAATTATTCTCGCTTTTCTCTGCCCGACTCAATCCTGCGGCCTGGTGTTAAAGTGACTGTTCAGATCTTCTCTCTTCCTGCTGGAGTCAAATGACTGTCATGTCCAACTGAGCGCTGCCGTCTTCAGTTTTCCAGGGGTCCCTTTATCTCTCGTCTCGTGGTGTGAATGGCGTATGAGATTCTCTTTGCTGCATGAGACAGAAGCTTCCCGTCACGACTTCTGCTCTCGCACAGAAACTGATTTGCCACTTTGTGCTGAAACAATTACATTAGACCCTGTTCTTGCAGCCAAATACAACACTTTTGTTCTAAAAGCACGTGAGAGGCCTACAAAGACTGCATTTAACATCGGATGCACTCTTCAGACAGATAAAATGAGTAGAGCTGTCAAACAATTAAACACATCTGAAATAAATGCCTTTCTTTACATAATAAATGTGTGTACACTGTGTACATTTCTCATGTATGTGTGTATGTATATTAGATTTAAGACAAATATGTTACATTTTTATATTTTTATCTAATTGCAAATATATGTAAATACTTTCAAAATAAAAGCTGCATGTGTGTGTATTCATATATACATAATAAATATACACAGTAGGCTATATAATGTATATCTATGCAAACAAAACATTAAAAAATATTAATTATGAAAACAGTCAAAAAGTACACACACACACACACACCTTTTATATTAGATGTGTCTTTACAGTTTATATATATATAATATAGTGTGTGTGTGTGTGTGTGTGTGTGTGTTATCAAAATATTAATAAATATTTAATATTTATTAAACTATATTAATTGCATCCAAAATGAAAGCTTTTGTTTACATAATATGTGTGTATACTGTGTATATTTGTTATGTGTAAATAAATAAAAATGATTGTGTATATAAGACAAATATGTTCAGTTTATACATTAAATATATTCATATATGATATAAATTATATGAATATAAATATTGTAAATGTGTGTATTTATATATACATAATTAACATACAGAGTATAAACATATATACAGTATATTATGTCAATGAAAACTTAAGATTAATCATTTGACAGCACTAACATACATATATATATATATATATACTTTATATAATTTATGATGTTAAAAAAGATTCATATTTCAAATTCAATGCTGAAAATACAGCTTTGATCATAGAAATAAATGACATTTTTCAGTAAATCCCTGCAAGAAAACAAACAAACAGTTATTTTAAACTGTAATACACTATTTTTACTGTATTTATCATCAAATAAATACAGCCTGGGTGAGCAGAAGCCTTTTTCAAAAACATTTAAAGCATCCTACAAACCCCAAACTACACCTGCATGTATTCTCCACTCTCTGGTGATAGAAACACGCTGACTTGAAACTCTAGCGAAGCCATTTGTGCATCAAATCTCCTGTGACCTTCACGTGAGGAGCATAATTTTCCAAATCCGTCACACATGAGCTTTCATTTCAGCTAAGATCCTGCGTCAGAAGGTCGAGTTCACGTCTGAAACGCAATCCGAGTGCATTATGAGCTCAGAATTATTCACAATGATCATAACACAAACCCTCTTTAATACAGGGCTGAATATGGCTTGTGTAGTTAACTGAGCACATTTGAATATGGAAATATTAACACTATATGATTTAGTTTCATCGGGGCAGAAGTCAGCTTCATCTCAGGCTTCATTTGTCAACGTCTGTTGAGGTAGTTTATGAATAAAGTGAATTAAATCAAACCCAGCTCGAATTTGCTTTATGAATCATGTATTTTGACCTCAGCAGTCTGTCTCCATGTTCTCCGTCTCACGGTAATAAGGCTCCGGAATTGGCGGCGTTTCTAAATGTCTTATTATATGAAACACAAAAAGATTTTTAAAAACCTCCTTCCATAGCCGCCAGTAACCACTTTCATCCTTTATAGTTGTGCATAATAACCACGGAGAGGAAAAGAAAAGATTGATCTCTATAGATCTCCCGCCGAGCGCTGATTGCCAGAACGTGCTGATGCAGAACAGGTCTGGTGTTTTATACAGAGACGTACAGAATCAGCAAAAACCCGCCGTTCACGAGGGAAGGAAACATTCCACCTCAGAAGCATTGACCTTTCCTGACGGTTTCTATAAAATAAGCTGAAAACTTCACCCGCTGTATGATAATTATCTTCTTTACACGCGTCTCTGACAGGAAACACAATTACGTTACAGACTTTAAAATGCCTGTTGTATAAAAGAAGCAAAATCATAAATAATACACCTCTGATAGTTTCTGCGTGACAGAACTAAGATGAAATGGAGAAAAACATTTTAATAAACGCTTTACACACACACAAAAAATCTTGTTTTCAGCCAAAATATAACAAAAAAAAATTAAACCATGAAATATTCTAGACAAGTAAACTTTTCTTGTTTAATAAAGAAAAAAGAGGCCAAAATTAAGTGAGATTTTACTTGAAAGAAGTAAATAAACTTTTTTTTTTTGCATGCTTCATTTCATTATCACTTGTTTTTACTGCAAACAAGACAATGATTTTTAATAAATCCTGACTTTTTTGATTTTTGGGCTGGAAACAAGAACAAAAAAAATCTTTTAATTTACTGTTATTTTTTCTCTCTCTCTGTGTAGAAGTCATTTAAAGAAATTAAAAAAAAAAAGTTTGTTTCATCATCAGATTTGGAAAAATGTAGCATTGCATCAGTGTCTTAGTAATGGCTGTGAATGGGTGCCGTCAGAATGAGAGTCTTATAAAACATCACAATAATCGGTAGCACTCCAGTCCATCTGGAAAAGAAAAAAAAGCAGTTTTGAACTTAAAACTATCAGTTCTGGCAAATAACCATAAAGTAAATTTTGAAAAGTCTATTATAACTCTCCCTCCAGTGAAAAAGTTATTATGCATTACAATCAAATGAATTCAAAAAGTCTTAATGCTTGATTAGTTTGATCTTCTGTCTTCTACAGATGTTAACTGATGGACTGGAGTGCTGTGGATTATTGTGATGTTTTTATCAGACTCTCGTTCTGACGGCACCCATTCACATCCATTACTGAGACACATTTCTCCAGATCTCACTCCCCAGGGTGAGGGTTTTGTCTGAACTGTTGTACAATGTAAAAAAGCGATGTCTGAGCAACAACACTAATGTTTTCTCGTGAAAGCGTGCACACAAACCCTCGTCAGGCGTGTAGCAGCGAGGGACAGGCGTGTTGTATGTGTTGACGTCTCGGGGCTGGGTGATCTGTTTTCTCCAGATGGGAGAGTCACCGCCGCAGACGAGGGTCACACAGGAGTCGAGAGTGACACGAGTCTCTGCGGTTCTCCAGCTGTGTGTGTGTGTGCGCCTGGCTTTGTCTGAACAGCACTAATAAAGTACAAAAACAGAAATAAGTATCTAGGAGATGACTCAGATTAGCAGGTTAATGGAATGAATCGGATGCGTGATTAATGCCTCTAATTAGAGTGATGTCGGAACAGACAGCTGAAACTCTCACAGGTTTCTATCAGTCTGCAGGGAAACAAATGAGCGTTTAAAGAGCACCAGGTGATGAAGAAGATCTTGTTAGATGCTAAAAACACCCAAAAAGAATCATTTTTGAGTAAGTGATGATGAATAAAATACAAAAACGTGTGAGCCTGGAGCAGAAAAGCTGTCATGATTAGCACAGGTGTATTTCTAGCAATAGACAACAATACATTGTATGGGTCAGAATTATCATGTTTAATGCCAAATCATGCCATCATTAGGATATAAGTAAAGATCATGTTCTCATGAAGACATTTTTTAAATGTCCCACTGTATATATATCGATTAGTAATATGTATTTCTAAGAACTTTATCTGGACACCTTCTCAATATTTTGATTATTTTGCACAAACAGATTTCAAATAACTGTATTTTTGCCAAATATTGTCTGATCCTATTATTTATTTATCTTTCAGACCCTTATAACCGGTTTTGTGATCCTGTATTACATATATATTTTTCATCATTGAGATACTGTAAATAGATTTATTAATGCATTTAATTTTTTTTTTATCATCATTAAAGTTTTAGTAATTTTGTTGTGTGAGTCTGTCATTTTTTATTTCAAGTTAAACTACACTAAAAATGTTGCCTTGTTTGTTTATTGAGTAACCATTTTTAAGGTTTCAGTTTTAGTTAACTATTAAAGCAGTCGAGAAAACTATTTATTCAAAAATATTAAATATTTGCACTAAAAGTTTTTGTTGATTAAATAAAATCTGAAACAAAATATAAACATTAGCTGAAAAACTAACAAAAAAACAGAAATTAAGTTTAAGTTAAGGCACTAAAACTATTAAAACTGAAACTAAAATATGAATTAAAGAAATGTATTGAATGTGATTCTTTTCAAAGCAAACACACCTTCTTCAAATGCAAATGAGCAATATAATGACTGTGACTTTATACGTATAACGTTGTGGTAAACAAGAACGCTCGGTCTTCCTGTGTGAGTCAGTGGCTTTAAACAGAATAAACTGTGACGCGAGACTATAACTCAATCAGAGGACATTACCCAGCAGGCCCTGGGCTTTCGTACAGTTTAATATATGTGTGTGTATTTCAAGCCCAAACTAATCATCGGCCCGGCATTCATCAAACACACTGGACCGCTGCTGCACCGGGAGAGCTTTATGACATTTAGAAAACAAAACCGATCAGTCTGAAGCATCTAAACGTACCAAACCTCGCTGGAGGACAGTTTTGGGTCCGTCCATGTTTACAAACACACGCTGACAGCTCAATGAGCCGCTGGATCGCTGGCCACCTGACATAAAGCATCTTGATCTCACGCTGAAGAACACATGATGGCGAGGGGCAACGAGGGCAAAGGTCAAACGCTGAATCCTCACACAGTGACCTCGAGCGCTCAATAATCCATCCCTCATAAAAACTCAGTATAGATAAATAAACCTCTAGTGCACTACTGTCAATATGAGCATTTGAAATCATAAACATGTTTTTATCAAGAACTTATTTATAGTTTACATTCAGCATTCATAGTTGCTTTGAGAGTATTGTTATTTAAAAACTAATTAGGAAGCCCAGGATAGATGACAAACGTTACCCTAATGTGTTACTCTTCATGAAAAGTAACTGAGTAACGTAACTTGTTACCTTCTTATGGAGCGACACATTACTGAAATGTGTCTTTGTGTCACCAGGTTTATTAACGATGCACACATGAAAGGAGAGGGGAGGGGCCTCTGAGTGCCTATATATTCAAATAAAGGTTCAAAAATAAAAATGTTTCCACAATCAAATGGAGATTTTAAAACGCAAGTGTCATTTGTTCAGCTAATTGTCAGCCTCTTACCGATATGCTTCTCATAAACAATTAGTGAATATTCAAATAAACAACCTTTAATTAACAGAGTGGAATAATCCGGGCTGATAGTAAGACATGCACACGTAAAAGAAAACCAAACTAGACAGCTGTTACTTCTTGCCCAACTGCTTACTGAACTCAAGCCTTCAGGATAACCTCCGAAACCAAAGGTGCTGCCTTTTAAAAGCATTCTGAGGCAGATTGCCAGAGACAGCTATTTTATTATCGGAGGTTTAATCTTGAGATGTTTTGTGAAAACGCACCCATAGCACTGTAGCATGATGGGCAGTGTTTGTTAATGTATTTTATATTTCTCCTTCTGTTATTAGCTGAGTCCAGACCTTCTGTTTATTCTCCTTCGCTTCTCTCCGGACGACTCTTGGACTGCAGAAGGAGTGATTACCCAGCAGCACTGAGGTGTTTATAAGTCTATCTGCTCTGTCCTCTCAGCTGGACCCACCTATCTTCAGCGTGAGGTTTGTTAGTAAGTAAGCCTTTGAATGTGCCAGGAAGTGACATCATAATCATCATCATCATCCTAGAGCATGCTGGTTTCATGGGTGTCCATCTGTAGGAGGTTATCAGAGGTCACTAGGCATCTCAACTATTTAGTTGCATTGTGTTCATTTTGGTTATCTGTGTGGGCACTCTCATAATAGTAAATATTTTAGGTGTCTTCTTTAAAACCATTTTTCCACCAAGACAGCAGTGGCATTAAATGGAGAGCAAATGAAGTTTCTCTTGAGAAAAACACCCTAATGTTCTCAAACGTGTCTCCAGAGGAGATCTGATACTGAAGAGATGATCACACTTTACAATGAAGGTCTCATTAATGCAACTAACACCAGGCAGTACATGTGTTAC
Organism: Enteromius viviparus; assembly: GCA_032353835.1. Classification (NCBI taxonomy): domain Eukaryota; kingdom Metazoa; phylum Chordata; class Actinopteri; order Cypriniformes; family Cyprinidae; genus Enteromius; species Enteromius viviparus. The sequence goes on along the minus strand of JAUCNO010001092.1, from coordinate 2,110,160 downwards.
TGTATTTAAGTGAGGTATGGTGACCCATACGTGGAATTTGTGCTCTGCGTTTAACTGGACATTGTTAGTTCATATTAGTTAATAGTATTAACATGCACAAACTTTTGATTTTAAGAATGTGTTAGCAAATACTGAAAATAACATTAATTTGATTAAAGGCATGTTAGAATGATTTTTCATTGCCACTACTTTTTTCGCCCAAGTTCCTTTTCTTTTTTTTAAGACAAAATTGATTCTTCAAGGAGAGAGCGAGAGTTATTACAGAAAAAAATATGTAATTCAGGTTTATTAAAATCATATGAATAAATAAAGAAAACACTTGACATAAAGCAAGTACGTTATATATAATATAAAACAATTTAACCATTTTATTTTAGTTTAACCTCCTTCATTTTTATTCAGTTCATTAATAAATAATAAATCATTTTAATTAATAAAAACTAGACCTTAAACATATTAATGATTTTTTTGGAGCTGTAAAATGATTACTAAAGTATGTTTTACAAGCGAATATTATTTTATAAAAACTATGTCTATTTTAGTGTATTGCATTTCCTTGTATTTGTTTATGAAAGCTCCGACATTTCAAATCATGTCTTCAGTGAACTAAAAGACCTTTATTTCTGCAGGAATCTATCAGACAGTGTGTTAGAAGAGATGATACAGGATTTATTTGCTCCTCTGTCAGATGCTGCTGAGCTGGACTGAAAACTCTTTTATAGTAACTGCATGTAGAAGAATATTTAAGGGTTACCCTGTCAATTAGATTTATGACTTTTATGAGCTTTGACACCTGTTACGTCCTGTTTCTTAACACACACACACACACACACACACAACACTCAAAACGCTCCAGAAATCCCGCCGTAAGCCATCGGCTCACATTGTTTTGCACGCATGTTTGCAGTGTCAGAGATAAAAGCTTTGCTCTGTCCGCGGCGCCGGATGCCGGTCGTCAGAGTTCATTCTGAGCGGAAGATCACGCTCTGATCTGAGGGGATTTGGCTCGATGCAGCGCCTGATGGGAGGGACTGCCCCACTTTCAGGCAAAGCCTCATGGGAAACTTCTGCCGCCATCAACAGTAAACACAATCCAGCCGCCTCACTGTTGCCATGGGAACAGGCCCGGTTCTGCGGTTTCTTGTGCCGGAGTCGGCTCTGCTCTTGACCCAGAAACAACAGGCAGGACCGATCAAACGACAAGAGGAGTGTGAGAAACAGATTTACGATTCGCAGAGAGAATCACGCGGCGTAATCCATCAACAGTTCAGACGTAATCATGCTAGCAGGCCTCACGCGGAGTAATGCGCCAATAAAACACACCGCACTGACTCAGTGCTCACCAGCGCACAAGACCCGGCTAATTTTATCTAGCATAACCAACCAGAAAATTCAAATCTGCCATCTTTGGTCACAGGTGTTCACATAGCATTCACTAGGATATAGCAACTATCCTGAGCTCCGCCTCACGCTGATAAATGCCCTTCTTTCTATAAAAAAAGCATTTTACACTCAGAAATTTCACAGATAAATAAAGAAAGCACAGTGAATTAAATGTGACATTTTGAAGTACAAACTGTATTTTCCTGTAAAAAACAATCTTTTAACAAAAACAATATTTTATATATACTATTTATAATAGGTTTCTTGCAAAGAAGAAAGAAAAAAACAATAACTATATATTCTGCAAAAATACAAAAATATTTTAGTAAAAAATCTCAAGAAAAATAAAACTTTTTTTTAATTTAATTAAAATGTTACCTGAAATAAAATAAAAATAAATTTAAGCTACAAATATTTTTAAATAATAATATGTGCCAAAAAAATATCATACATTAAACAAACAAGCAGTTAAATAATAAAACATTAAAATATGACATAAAAATTAAACAAGTTGATTTGGTAGAAAACAAACAAATAAGCAAAAAAATTAAAATAAAAAAGAAATTTCTAAAAACTAAAATAAATGAAAGCTATATGTGTATATATTAGAACAATATAAATGACAAAAGCACAGAAAATTGCTGAAGTTAAAATAATAAGACTGATATACATGATGATATACTGCATTGGTATATACTGCATTATACTAATATATCACTAAATATTAGATTTATGTTCTTATGTATGTTATGTACTTATTATGTTCAAATATTCTCAAAATTTAGGAGAATGGAAAAATTACTAATTATTTTTACAAAGTTTTTCTTTTAATGTTTTATCCAGAAATCCCTTCTGCTCTCCAAGGCTGAATACATTTGATAAAAAAACAAGACAATAAATACATAAAATTCTGTAAAATAAGTAACATTGTAAATCGTTATCACAAGTATTTTTTATAGAAACAAAAGCTATTTTAAAATGAATGAATGCTATAAGGGTGCATAAATCGTACGAAAGCAACACTGACTGAGTCTGGGAGGGAAGTGCAGGATAAACACTGAGCGTCAGAGATGTAAAGACCAGGTGATCTGTGTAATGAAAAGGCCATGACAGACAAAGATCGAGCACTTCATCAGCTCTCTTTAAGCTCTTTTCTTACATGTTAAAAATTGATAAGGTAGAAAGCCGCTCCATTACACTTGCCTAAAGAAAATCAATTTCACAGACGGATTCAAAGGTGGCGTGAGCGGCCGTCGATCCTTCAACACGCCGAGGTGCAGATTAACTTCACTTTATAAGCCGTCGCTGATGAAGAAGCGCCCCGCTCCTCTCTGACCCTTAAATAAATCAATCCGCACAAAGACTTGCTTTAGTTCATCTGCAGCAGGGAAAAACACGCAAGCACAGATGAAGAAAGTATACAGGAAGCACTATAATCCAGCACCCGATGAGCTTGTTTATTAAACAATGTGACATCATAATCTCATCACATCCACGAGTATCTGTGCAGAAAGCATCAGCCATATATCTGAAGCTACATACAACAACAACATATGAAGATTGTCTCTGGATGTCTCTGGACATTAAAAAAAAACATACTTTATGTAAATTAAGTGCATTATTATTGCATTACATAAACATTAAAAATAGTCAAATATGGTTATAACTTAAAATAGTTGTTTACTGTGTGATTTGATGTATTTCTGTGATGTTCAGCATCATTACTCCAGATCCTTCAGAAATCCTAATAATATACTGATTTACTGCTCAACACATATTTCTGATTATTAGCAATAAGGATATTGATGTGAAGTACTTGGTATATTTTATTGATCAAGCATACACTGAATTGATCAAACGTGACAGCGAAGAAATGTATAATGTTAGGAAAGATTTATATTTTAAATAAATCCTGAAAAATAAAATCCACAGAAATATTGAGCAGCACAACTTTGTCCAGCACTGCTAATAATCAGAAGTGTGTGATGATGTCATGACGGCGCGGCTTGTGTAAGTGCTGAGCCTCCCGGCGAAGACAAGGAGCGGAGCACACAGGGAACTTCTAATGCCAGATGTTTAATTACTAAACCAACCTGAGCAAAAGCAAATCAAAAAGCTGTCGAGGCAGCAAACGAGAAACACACGGGCATCACACGAACATCACAACGTTACTGACATTTACCGAACATCAATGAGACCTGAGTGGAACAAAAAAACACAGATGGTGCGTCCGAAATCGCCTACTACCCTACTATATAGTAGGCGAAAAACAGCATGCGAGGCGAGTAGTATGTCCGA
>JAUCNO010001092.1:2062141-2090068 GCA_032353835.1 Enteromius viviparus | reverse complement strand
GTCGTTGATGGTTGCTGATGTTGCCAGTGGTTTTTTTCTTTTTCAGGACATATTCCTAGTCTTGTCAAGGCAGAGATGTTCGATCCAGCTATGACTCGGTTGGTGGCTGTAAACTCCATTTACTTCAAAGGCCTTTGGAAGTCGCGCTTCCAAGCCCAGAACACCAAACTCAGAAGCTTTACTGCAGGAGACGGAAGGACATACAAAGTTCCCATGATGTCCCAACTCTCTGTGTTTGGCATCGGTGAGATTTTCTCGCAGATTGCATCAGATATTACACTCGCACACATTCATAACAGTTGAGTAATACAATATTTTCCCACCACGTGATTCATGCCATTGTCTGGCTGTGTGTGGAACTGTTTTCCAGAGACGGCTGTGCAATAAAAACGTGGCTACTTTTTAAAACGCTGGGAACGCTGGAGTATTTTAACTTTACGACTTTACTAATAACCCAGCAGATGGGAATAAAATACTGCAAAATGTGAATTAATTGAAATCTAATGCAAACGCCAAGAGTGTCTGGCCGTTATCAGACAGATTTAATCCACCCAATTGTTTTAATAGGTTTGATACAAGTGCTTTATGAGCAGAATAAAGTGTTTTTCAGACTGCATGTTCTAGGTCTTCTAGGGACCTTCATATACGCAGAAAATAACATTAAAAAACGAATATTTAATAGTTTATTAGCAGCATTAATGTGTATTTATTTGTCTCTCTCCACAGGTCAAGTTAGCGCTCCTGAAGGTTTGAAGTATACAGTGATCGAGCTGCCGTATCACGCCAGTAGCTTGAGCATGTTTATTGTGTTGCCGTCAGAAGAGACCACACCGCTGTCAGCCATCTTGCCGCACATCTCCACGACATCCATCCAAGGCTGGAACAAACAGCTGGTCCAGAGGAGGGTGCGCTTCCTGATGCCAAAGTGAGATCCTGTCCTTAGCTTCATCTTTTAATATTCACTTTCTTTTGTTCCTTCTAATCAGTCGGCATCTTTTGGATGATGCTGTGTTATTTAGAATTAATCTATAGAATAAATTAATATAGAATGTAATTATGTAATTACAATATTTATTAATATTAATCAATAGTAAGTATAATTGACTAATACTAATGTCTTTATATTTAGTTGATTTGACTTTGTAAGATAATCAACTAGCACACCTTGTAATCATATTTGGATCATAACTGATTTTCATCTTACAATTTTAACTTTCATAATAATTATGACTTATTATGTGATAATTTTGATGCTGCCATAATTGCTCATAAATATGATAATTTTGACTTTACGTAATAATGACTTGTCTCATAATAATGATTTAGTATGTTATAATTATAACTGTTCTGATTAAGAATATCATCATTTAGAATAGTCATAATGATTTATTTGTGTCATAATTAATATACTTAGTATCTCAGGACGTTTTTTTGATATAATTATGAGCTAATCTTACAATTATGACTCAATCTATGTCAGTCACATTTGTGTTATAATTATCTCATAATTTAGATTTTTTTGTGTGCTAACTATGAGATGATCTTATAATTATGAGTCAATATGTCATAATTATGACTTTTTGTAATAATTGAGATTATCTCATAATTATGACTTGGTATGTATCTCATAATTAACTTTTCTGACTTTATCAGAACTTTATTTCATAATGACTTGTGTCTCATAATTGTGACTTAGCACCTCAAAATTATGACTTCCTTATAATTGAGATGATCTTATAATAATGTTTCAGTATGGCAAAATTGTGACTTTGTATCTCATAATTATGTCATTATTAACTTTTCCGACTTCCCTTTTGTATCTCATAATTGTGACGTAGTATCTCATAATATTGACTTTTTGTCATAATTATGAGACAGTCTTATGATTATCTCAGTATGACTCAATATATGTTGTAATTTTGACTTGTTAGTCTCATTATGAAGTTTAATCTAATATTTATGTTTAATTAATTTTTTTTAATAAATAAACGTTTTAGGATTAAATAGTTTAGAATAGAATAGATTTAATAGTTATAGTTTCAGTTAACAGTACTACTGCTAGTTAACATTACCACACTGGTATGGTCTCTGCTCTTCTCTAAGATTCACAGCTGAGGAAGAGGTGGATTTGGAGGGTCCTCTCACAGCGATGGGAATCACAGACATCTTCAGTCTGACCAAAGCTGATTTCAGACACCTGAGTGAGTTGACAGCTCAAAAGATATGCATATGTTAGTGCTTGACCGAATGATATGGTTGGCTGTTGACTGTGAACTTCAGCATGAGTCTCGTCTCTCACAGAAGTGTGAAAATGAGTCAGAGGGACTGTGCTCTGCTCTGGTCACCATCCAGAGACGCTCCCGGCTTTAGAGATAATTCTCCTCAAAGCTCGTCTTTTATTACCATAATTCATGCTGTTAAACCTCAAACTTCAACCTGAATTGCAGCAAGCAGTGAATCACTGCCTTTTCACTTTAAACCATAAAGAAACATCACAATTCAGCCAGAAATGAAATCTATCATCATTTACTCAACCACATGTTGTTATCTATTCAATGGAACACAAAAGAAGAACTTTTTCCATACAAAAACTGTGTGTCAGGCTCCGACAGGATCAAAAGTATGATAATAGCTGTTTTCGGAGCTTGACAGGCACGTTCTGTATGAAAGGTCATCGTGTAGAGAACGGGTTTGGAATGACAGCAGGATAAGGAAATCAACACAGAATTTATTTTTTGGTAAACAATCAGTTTTACAGGATTTAAAGGCCTTCACGTTCTTAAATCTTTCATTTAAGAAACTCTTAAAGCTGAATTAGTTTAGCAAAGGCAGAAATATTCATATTTTACATTATTAGGATAATTTTGACTTGAATTTAGGCCGTTTTATCTCATAGTTTTGAATTAGTTTGTCATTATTCTAATGATGACTTTTTAATCATTCTAATGTACAATTAATTATTATAATAGTTTTGGCTTGTTATCATAGTCTTTCCTTTATCATAATTGATTTACCTCAGAATTCGTTTTATCTCATAATTATGACTTTTTATGTTTAGTGTCATTGTTTTGAAAAGTAATAATTATACATATATCTTATAAGTGTAACTTAGTATGCTGTAAATTTGACTCATCTCATTTTTATGACAGTATTTCATAATTACAGATTTGTGACATAATTATGTGCCATTTTATCTCATAATTATGACTTAATTGTGACGAATCAAAAGTGTCAAAACGGATCTAATAATGTTAGCGTGTCACCATTTTGACTGTCAAAAGTATGGGTTTTTCTGATAATTATGACTTATCACATTTAAGTATGTTCAGAAATGTATCTCTATTATAATTATAATTTACCAGAACATGATTGTTTACGTATGATGTGTAAAAAATCTTTCATACAACGCAGATAGGATCAATCTGGCAAATCAGACACTGCCAAATGAATGAAGAGATGAGACGGCCAGATATAAAGACTATAAACACAGTAAATGAAGATTCATATCCACTAGAAGGAAGGAAGGAAGTGGTTTTGCAAGCAGTGTAGGTCATGGTGTAAAACCATCAGAAACCAGAAGTGTGTTGTGTTGCCCTCGTGTGGCAGTCTGATGTCATAACATGTGTTTAATGAAGCTGTGAGTAAGGTCTTGTGTGTTTGTGTGTGAAACAGGTTTAGAATCTGTCTATGTGTCCAAAGCACTTCAGAAAGCCAAGATAGAGGTCAACGAGGATGGAACCAAAGCCTCTGCCGCCACCAGTACGTTACTGTGTCACCTGATTCCTCCGTTTTTTTAGTTATTATCATTGGACGCCCAGCGAGAGCCTTCATCTGTGCTCATGATATGCATGTACTTTCTCTCTCACTTTAGCTGCAATCTTGCACGCCCGATCCTCTCCTCCGTGGGTGACTGTGGACAGACCGTTCCTGTTCCTCATCAGACACAATCGCACAGGTACACACACTTTTCAATCTGTGGGCTTTTTATTGGTTTATGTGAAAATAATATTAAAATGTTCCTGATATGAAATGCATCTCAAATGTGGTCTCTCTTCTCAGGAACTCTTTTGTTTGCTGGCCAGATCAACAAACCTTGAGCCAGAGGTCAGAGGAGATTCGATCAGCTGTCCACACACACACACACACACACAGAGAGACAGATGAATATATTACACTTTTTTCGTCCTGGACTGCGTGTTCTTTACTCGCTCGATTTCTCAAGTGTCTTTTTACCCTCATTTTGTCTTCATTATCTTTATATTCTTGCATTTTATAAGATTTATACATGGTTTATAATTTGTCTTTCTCACAAAATGTTTGCAGCTTAAATGCTGAAAACCTTTTTGTCCTTAATAAAATGTCAGTTTATTTGTCACATTAATGATGTATTGTTCTGCATCGAGTCTTATTTTGTTAAATGAGGTACTTAAGCTGGTTCACTTTTTTAGTTTAAGAAAACGTCTGTTGTTTATTTAATAAAATATATTCAAGTTAGCTGCTTTGGTAGTTTTGTTTTTATGTTTGATTAATGTTATATAAAATATAATAAAAGTTTATATATAATATTATATAATAAAAGACCATGTTGATAAAATATCAAATATGTAATCAATGCATGTTCACAAATGCTTATGATCTTAACAGACACATCCTATAAATCCAAGAATATATAAAAAAGTGTTAATATATATTTGTAATATTTTTAGACTATCATATATATATATAATGTATAGCATTTATTCTATATGTACATCTGTACTAATGTTAGGCCAAATATATTCACATATAATAAAAAGTAAATTATTTAACTTAACATAATTTAACAGCATTCGTGTAATGCATATACTCTTCACAAAATATTAATAAAATACGTTATAGACGTTTATATATTTATAGTAATACTTAATCATTATTACATGCATTTCATGAATATTAAAATAGGAACATGTAATTCATTAATTATTGACAAAATTATCCAACGTAGTTTGCCTGCGTAAATGGCGGTGTTTATGGTTTTCGCCGCGCGCGTTTTCTCGGAGCGTTACGGTATCTGGCGCTGTTGCGGTTGAACTTCCCGAGCGCTCAGCTGACTCGAGACGAGGACGAATCGGCGCACGCAGGGAATCATGGCGGCGGAGATCCACTCGAGGCCCCAGAGCTCCAGACCAGTCCTGCTCAACAAGATCGAGGGCCACAGCGACGCCGTGAACGCGGCGGTGCTCATCCCGAAGGAGGATGGGGTCATCACGGTCAGCGAGGACAGGTACACGCTCCGCGGTGCTTGCATGAACACATCACGACAATTAACTCTCAGCACTTGTTTAAGTAAATAATTCGGCTGTTTATTCCTTAAGGACCATATATGTTTATTCTTTTTCACAAAGTATAATGACGCTAATAGCACAGTGATATACCTAACGTAAGTTACCACACTACTGAAGGATTACCATGTTTCTATAATACGTCCATACTCCAAAACATCATGGTGCTGTTCGTTTCTTAGTGTTTGGAAGTACTTGAACTTGGCACACTTACTGTTGCTTGGTTTTGGTCTCAGATTTGAACTGCTGAATTGAATTGTTTTGAATACCCATGATAATGATAGTTATTGTTATACTTACAGTATTACAGTAATACTGTAATAACTGGTATTAGTCACAACTGTCATAATGTGACCACAAATCAAAATCAGACTGATTCGTAAAACTTTCCACAGTCTGAATGAGATCAAATGGTGATTTATGTGGATTTTACACTGACAACAATAATAATAGTGTTCATAGCTTTGGACTGTAATATCAGTTTACAAGCCAGAATACTATATGTTGGGGATTATTGTAGTTATTATTGTAGTAGCTTTATATTAAGTTATCACAAAAAACTAAAAAATAATCAACTATTTGAAGGAGATCTCAATGTCCAATTATCATTTTATACAGAAACTGTAGTAACTGGTATTTATTGTGGTAAATGCTGGCACAAAAGGTGTTTTTTCTTAATAAATTGGACCTGTTTTCTTGTTCACATGGATATTTGGAGCAGTAGTTATTATGTGCAAGAAACTGCTTGGGATGCATCTTAAACCAGTTTGGGTTATGCATCAGGGAGACCGGCTTTAAAGTCCAGCAAAGCACCTTATGCGGGTTTAAGCAGGGATGTTGCTTAAGTTCCTCTCAAGATGAATACATAAGTGTTTCTTTGTTTCTGCAAGGCTTGAAATCACGTCTGATGTCGCCATGGGTTTCAACGGACTTGTCTTAATGTTTCCTCTCGTTTAAGATAGGATTTAAACCTCTCTTTAAATGCTAAACTGGAGAATCGACTCAGATGGCCGTTAAGTGCAGCTTAAAGATTAGCAACAGTTCAATTAGTCTGAGAAGCAGATCTGAAGGAGATGTTTTGGTGAAGAGCAGCGTTTCTTTTCAAAGGCTCTGATCTTATATGTGCTGTCACAATCATTCTAATAGTTAGGCCGTGTGGAAATGAACAGGCTTTGCTTCCAAGGGTGTGATTCCAAGCATTCTTGTTGAACAGATAGTTGGTGGAGATGCCTGTGTGGTGGTGTGCTGATTAGCTACATGTTTTGCACAAACTTTGCAAAACATGATACGCTTGAGATTTTAGCAGGAACCGAAACCAAAGCAGTTGAGATTTCAGCTGGGGATATATGTGTTTCTGTGCATGACTATCACACTACAGAGAGCTATTGTTGTTTTTTAATGTTATGTTGTTTTTTCTCCCTGTTTTTCCTTTTAATATAACATTTTATTTATATTTATATTTAATAAAATATCTTACATTAAATGAAAGAACGTGTGTTATTTATGTTATTTGAATTCTATAATAAAATCATTTTTATATCTACCTTTTATATTTTATCTTACAGTTCATTTAAAAAAATCTCTGGGGATATGTATGTTTCTGTGCATAAGGGTTATTTTTGTTAGTTTTTTTATTATAATTTTTTAAATAGTATTTTTATGTAACATTATTGTTAGATATTTAAAAAATTATTCTATTATTATTTATTATATTACATTAAATTTGATGTATTTCATATAATTTAAAAATCATATATGTAGATTGATTTGCATGTATGTTTTATTACTTTTTTTTTTTCTTTCAGGACGATTCGAGTTTGGCTGAAGCGGGACAGTGGACAGTACTGGCCCAGCATCTATCACACTGTGTCTTGTGAGTATGATTTCGCAGGAAAAAAATTCAAATGGCATAATTTTCACATAAATTAATCTCAGATAAAGCGAGTGCAGGTTTGGCGTGAATGACAGCGAACGTCATCAGTTTGAGTCAATTTGGCAAAATAAAAATAATTCATTCTTACTACATATTGTTCACGTGCAGAAGTATGGTTGCTATAGTAACTCTGCTATGTTACCATAGCAACCATATCACCTCTTCATATCTCGCATATATTCCCCGCTGTCATCACTAAGTGTGTACATTCTTAATATGCCATTGCTCTTTTTGTTAGAGCTGCTTGTCAGGTCAAATTCACACTGGAGCTGTTTTTGAGGAGAGTTGGAAAAAATAATTCTGAAAATATTATTTATACAATGTTATGGCATTTATAAGTTTATTTATTTTTTATATACAATGGAATAGTATATATTAAGTTTTTTTATTCATTTTTGTTTAAATATTTTCAGTTATAATTTTAATTTAAGTTTTAGAATTTTTTAATTATTTTATTTTATTTTCTAATTATTTTATTTTATTTTATTTTATTAGATTTTATTTAGTTTTTATTTTATATATAGTTTATATTATGTTTTTTATACATTATATATTTTTCATCTAATATTCATAATTTTATATTAACTTTCAATGAATAATAATTAAACCAGGGTTTTTTTCAGAAAGTTTTTCATCCACTATTTTATTTTAGCGTTATTTTAATTGAAGAAAAAAATACTTGTAGTTATTCATGTTTAGTTTTTAAAACTAAAAATGCAACATTTTCGTCTAATATTTAATCTAAAAAATCTAAATGAAATAATATGTATTAGAATGGTTTAAATGTTAACAGTAACAGCACTAGTCTGCACTAGCACTAGAGGAGACAGAAGTCTGTGATGAAGTAGGTCAAGTCTTTGTGTTTGTGTCCAGCTCCGTGCTCCTGTGTGTCATATCACCACGACAGCAGGCGGATCTTCATAGGCCAGGACAGTGGGGCTGTTGTGGTGAGTATCACCCCTTCTCAGGGCCGAAGCGTGTGTTTTCTGTGATGCTCAAAGTGAGATGTTTAGCGTAATGTTCATTCAGAAGTCTTCTCTTCTCACCAAGACTGCATTTATTAGATAAAATGGAATGCTGTGAAATATTATTACAATTTATGTTTACAATTACTGTTTTCTATTTGAATATATTGTAAAATAATAGTGATACTGTAAATTTTCATATGATTCTTTGCTGAAAAGAAAGTTCAGAAGAAGAGCATTTGTTTGATATAGAATTGTCTCGACACATTATACGTGTATTTACTGTCACTTTTAAATAATGTAATGCGTCCTTGATTAAAAAAAGTATTTCTTAAAAAAAATAAAATAAGTCATACCAACACTAAACTTTTAAACATTGTTTTTGTTTACAGTAATACAGAATAAAATATGGTGCAGAAATTGTAGCGCCTGATCAGTGTATTTACAGTAGCTCTGTGAACACTGTCTCATTTTCTGTTTTGACGTCATCAGTTTGTGACCACATGAGGGTGCCTAACTGTATAAAACGAGCCATTGTATCATGTTTGTGTCTTTCAGGAGTTCCTCATCTCAGAAGACTTCAACAAAATGAACCACGTCAAAACATACCCAGGTAAAACCACAGGCTTGTCCATTAGTGCACTAACACACTTCAGAAGACATCTTGGATTTCCCTTCCAGCCGAGATAAGTGTGTTTTAAAAACACATGTGCTCTCTGTCCCCTGGGTGTGTGTGTGTGTGTGTTTGTTTCCTTGAGAGAATAACACACACATACTCGACTTACTTTGGCCCCACCCGATCACTTTAGGATCATTTGTTCTTTCCCAGCATGCCCTGGGGCTCAGAGTCCCATGTGAGCTCTCACTGGACACACAATCACACACGAGATGCTTAGTGGATGAGTCAGAGCTGCTCTGGAGAAAACAGGACAATGCCAGGAAAGTGTGTGTGATTATTGCAGTTTGCGTCACGTGTATGAGTTGGTTAGTGTTGGGAATTGCATATGGTAATATTCCTTTCTGATATAATACCATCATGTATTGTTAGTGGCCCAATTTTAACACACAATGACATCATCAGATAATGACATCGTTCCCAGAAACCTCTGCCTGAGGACATGAGGACATGCTGGATCTAAACAGAGCGTGTTCATGTGATACTGTATCCCACAATGCAATCTGCTCGACTGTATCTTCTGTTTCCAGTGTGGTAAACCAGAAGAAAGACATTTTAAAAAGATAAAAATTGGGGTTGCTGAAGATTTGATGCAAATTCATTCAAATGAACGAATGTGCATTTTTTTTTTTTTTTTTTTTTACAAATTAAGCAAATCATTGCCATTTTAGTACTTTTATTAATATTTTAAGTTAGCTTTTATTTTTAGATTTTTGGTTTTCTTTTAAATTTTTGTAAAAATATTTAGTCAGTTTTGTTTTTTGTGATGTTTTTTTTTTCAGTAACGCTTTGGAATACATTTACATTAGTTAACGTGAACTAAATACTCCATACTTAAAAAATTTTATTTATCTTATTAAAATCAAAAATTATTTCTGTTGATGTTATATACTGGACCTGATGTTACATGAACTATAAATGAACAATAATTTGTATTAAGTAATATTAATGAGGGTTCATAAATACTGTAACTGTTATTCATTGTTAATGTTAGTTAATTCAATAATTGTTAACTAATGGGACTTATTGTAAATGTTATAATTTTTTTATATTTCTACTTAGTTTGATTTATATTTAACTTTTGGTCATTTTAATTTTAATTTCAATATTTCAGTGCTTTAAAAAAATCAGTTGGTCGCCAAATTTCTGTTTATTTTTTTAAATTTTTTTTTATCAAAGTTTCAATTAACAAAAATGTTTTTTAATAAATTTGTATTAATAATAGTAACCCTGACACAAAAAAAAGGTCATGTGATGACAATGTAGCACATTACTGTTATCATTTAAATTGCATAAAGTTTCACATACTACTTAAAAGAACCTAGTATGCAGTATATACTTCAAAAAACACTTCAGCTTGTGTGTGTGTGTGTGTGTGTGTGCAGCTCATCAGAACCGTGTGTCGGACCTCGTCTTCTCTCTGGAGAGTCAGTGGGTGATCAGTACGGGTCATGATAAAAGCATCTGCTGGATGAGCACTCAGAGCGGCTCTATGCTGGGACGCCACAGCTTCGGCTCATGGGCTTCCTGTTTACAGTATCCTTCACTTCAGAAACATTTGAAAGCATTTTTACATTTTATTTATGCTTCTGTTGCTTTGTGCTGTGTTGGAGGTAACAGGCCAGTCAAATCAAACTTTTTATTTTCTTAAAAAGTAACAAAGTAATGTAATTTGATTTGGAGCAGTGCAATAGCAGAATACCGTGCTGTGGAAAATAGTGAGTCTGATAGTGTGTGTGTTTTCAAGGCTGCATATATTTGATTAAATATAAAGTAAGAAAGAAGCTTTTTTTAATGCAAATATGTGTTGAAATGTAATTTTTTCCTGTGATGCGCATCATTACTCCAGTCTTCAGTGTCACAAGATCCTCCACAAGATGTACTGATTTGCTGCTTGAGAAACTTAATTAATATCCATGTTCAAAACAGTTGTGCTGCTTCATATTTATTGTGTGCATAATTTAGTGTTATAAACTGATTTAAAGTTTTGGTTATTATCTTGACTACAAATGTAGATATGATAATGATACCCAGCATGCCTTTGTGGGAGATTGTTCAGGTCAGATCACTCTGCTGAAACTGGATGAACAGACGTGTTCTGTTATTACTACACTAAAGGGACACGAAGGTGAGGCTGCTACTAATACACACACATTTACAAATATGTATATATGTATTTAAGTCTTCTGGAATAATCTTTATTTTTTTAAATAGTAAAGTGATTGATAGATAATATATAAAAATATAAATAAATAAAATATAAGATCATTTTTGAAGATGTTAAGTTGATTTTATTTGCATGGCTTTCATGCAAATGCTTTAAAGCAGCTTTCTGATGTTCATATTCGTAATGTTTATACCCTTATGCCTTGGTCGGATTTGTTCATATTTACTTCACTTTTGGGGATAGTTTTGTCTTTACGCTGGAGCTTGCATGTACTCAACATGTAGACGTACATCTGAGGGAGATTGCCTTTAGCAACTAACACCCTGTGATCTGTCTGTAGGTAGTGTTGCTGCGTTATACTGGGATCCGGTTCAGAGGTGGCTGTTTTCCGGAGCGTCCGATCACAGTGTGATCATGTGGGACATTGCTGGCAGACAGGGACGCACATTACTACTGCAGGGACACCAGTGAGAACACACAAACACACACACTGTGTGCTACCAGGCTGTAAATGAAATAGAAACCAAGACAGAGAACTGTTTCCACATGTTTTCTTTGAAGATGGTGAATGATTGTCATGACATCACATCGAGCTTGTGTTGTCTAAAATAGACAGGTTCTGACACGAATCGAATGTAGCGATGTAAGAGAAACACACACACACACACACACTCGGCCGGTCCTTATCACAAAATAAAATCTCTTGATTCATGTGAATTAGACACAAGATAGTTAAGGTGTTCATTTTGCAATCATGAGTGTACAGCACATTTATCTTAGATCATTATCAAATAATAATTCCTGAACGTGAAGGATTTCTTTGAGCTTGATTTATTCTATTATGTGAGATTAAAGAGACCGCATTTCAGATTTGTTTTTGGGCTACATAATAACGACAAAAATCATAATTCTCGATTATTCCTTTGAAATTGTAATTGTTATTATTAATTACAATCATCACAGTTAACCTGGATTGAACAGTGTTTATATCATTGCTTGTAGCAACTGTATGACATATTTTCAGATGAATATGCAATGCTATACTAAAACTACAATTAAAAATAGAAAGTGCATCTGAAGCACAGGATATTTTGAAGGATTAATTGTTGCTGTAAACGATTATGCAATTGTGGCATTAGAAATTCATGTAACTGTGATGATCACAGCCCTAATATATTCACATAGAAAACTAGTTTAAGATAATATTTTACAGATTATATAATTGCAGCATTAGAGAGCATAAGAGACGTTATTGAAACACATTAAAAACATCTGTTGCGTATATAGGGTGTCAAACATTGTCTGTTTGTGTGTCTCAGTGAGAAGGTCCAGGCACTGCGGTATCTGCCGTCGACCCATCAGCTGGTGTCCTGCTCTGCCGACGGAGGAATAACAGTGTGGAACATGGAGACAACACGAGAAGAGGTGCTGAATAATCATTCATTCTTTCTAATTACTAATGTAGTAACGTTTAGACAGACTCGCTGGTCAAAGAGGACATCACACACACACACTCTAATATTAGAGCATATGATAGAATGAGTTCATGGACAAATTGTCTAATCATGTAGCAGTGACGAACTTTCTGGCCATCGCCATGGCAACCTCTGCGTCAGTCATCGAAGTCACATCCATCTCTATGGTGACCGGGAAGCGACTCACGCTCAAAATCTCATGGAAACGTACATTATCTCTCTCTCTGAAACTCTTTCAGGCTCCTCAGTGGCTGGACAGCGATTCCTGTCAGAAATGCGGACAGCCGTTTTTTTGGAATATAAAGCAGATGTGGGACACTAAGACCCTGGGGCTTCGACAGGTACTGAGAGCAACAGAACGGATCTGAAACAGTTTCTCCGCTTCTGACATCATGTCTTCATAAAGATTTTGATGTTTTGGTCTTATTTTAGGTTGCTAGTTTACCCAAAAAATGAAAATTTGCTGAAAATGAACACCCCATCAGGCCATTCAAGATGTGGATGAGTTTGTTTCTTCATCAGATCTGGAGAAATGTAACATTACATCACTCGCTCACCAATGTATGCTCTGCAGTGAATGGGTGCCGTCAGAGTGAGAGTCCAAACAGCTGATAAAAACATCACAATAATCCACATTCAGTCAATGTCTTGTGAGGAGAGAGGTTTGTGAGAAACAAATGCATTATTAAGACCTTCACTTCTGGCGTCCATCATTTATAATAACACTTCCTCCAGTTTCATAACCTGGAGAATGTAATATTATGAATAGAGTGTTTGTGTTTTAGCCAGAAACAATGGTTTGAGTTTAAAGAGTTGATGGATTTGTTTTTTTAAAAACATGCAGGTTTTGGCTTAACGCATGCTAACTGTTGGATTAAAGTGATGTTGTCATCAGTTGTTTGGCACCCATTCACTGCAGAGCATCCATTGCCGAGCAAGATGCACAATCTGATCTGATAAAGAATGCATTTACATCTGGGTCGGCCAGTATATTTTTAGAAAAACAATATATTTTAACGAAGCATCTCAGTGCCTCATGATGTCATACCGTGTCATTTCCTGTCCTCAGCATCACTGCAGGAAGTGTGGTAAGGCCATCTGTGGGAAGTGTAGTTCTAAACGCTCCACGTACCCCATCATGGGCTTTGAGTTCCCGGTGCGCATGTGTGACGACTGCTATGACACAATCAAAGAAGAAGAGTGAGTTAATTTGTCTTTTCTGATTCTGTATTAATACATCAGATGATTTGATTATTCATGCGCTTGCATCTGCGTGTTGCAGTCGGACTCCTCTGGCTATGTTTCATGAAGGGAAACACAACATCGCTCACATGGACATGGACCCGAGCCGAGGGCTGATGGTCACCTGTGGCAGTGATCGAGTGGTTAAGGTCTGTGACTATAAATGACATATCATCACAGTATTGGTGTTGTTTCTGCAGTATCCAGTGTGTGTATTCTTATAGGCATAGATTATTTAGATTGCTTACCACAACCTACAATTCACTGCAACTGACATTTTTCACTGTAATATTTGAACAATATCAGATATGATTTTTGACATCTCCACCCTGACTTGATTATTGAATCGAACCCATAGTTTAATCACTTTGTGACACAATTGCATTAAAGATAAACAAAAAAACAAGCATTTTCAAATATGGTTATAATAAAAAAAATATGTTTAGGGTTTTTTTACTTTTAAAAAAAGTTTAGGGAATTTAAAAAAAATTAACTCAAATTAAAATATTTGAATTAATAGTTTGCCATGGCAACTAACCTTAAAAAAAAAACAACTCACTTTAAACTTGAGTGCTGAAATTACAAAAAGTAAAAGTGAAACTGAAATATTGATTAATTTAAGCTACATAGATTTATTTCAAAAATCTAAATGACAGAAGCACGAAATTATTATAATTACAAAAAATATTAAAATAAATAAATATTGATTAAAAACTGTGTATATAGTACTAAAATGACAGTGCTAGTAAGACATTATAGTGAAAAATTAATATTAGACAAAAAACTGAATTAAAATCGATTTAAGCTGTTTATTTAAAAATAATAATAAATATATCATAAACTGAAAATATAAAGGGGTAATTTGAAATATTATTAAATACTATAATACTTGTAGTGTGTATATACTGTGTCGTATGCAGTAGGATAGTCATATTACCTTTAGCATGAAGCATATGCAGAACAAATTTGTTAATAAACTCTAGATGAATGAATTTATTCATGACGTGTTCTGATTGTGATGAATGAAGTCTTTTCCTCGCTGAGGGTCTGATTGGTCTGTGTGCAGATCTGGGACATGACACAGGTGGTGGGCAGCAGTGTAGCGGCAGGATTCTCTCATCGCTGATTGGCCGTTTCTGACTCCGCCAACAGAGATCATGGAAACGCTCACCGACCTGTCTAACTCTCTCGTCCTTCAGCTGTGGAGTCTGCGCAAAACGGACACTTCCACACGGTGTATGTGAATATGTGTGTCGTTGGGATGCTCCTTGATTTTATGAACCAGACGTTTTTGTCTCTTATGAGGTGTGCCGACCCGGATTTGAGCAAACATGAACTCAAGGTACTTCTAAAAGCACAATATTTGCGCTCTTTCCTCGTGTGTGCATATGGCTCTTTTACACAGGCTGAAGGTTTCTGGCATTTTCTATTCTCTCTATCTAGAATTAGCACTCAAACACAGGAGGTATTCCTTAATCATATCCTGTTTCCTCTTCACCCATCTTTCTCCTTTATCCACTTTTTGAATTTGAATGCTACTACTGGTCATAGTAACCAGCATTCTTGTTACCATGGAAATTAGTGTTCCATAGTAACGATGGAACATTCCCGTTCAAACTTCAGTTTCCCTCTAAAAATGTCACTGCAACCTTAACAGTGAAGTGACGATAAGTGTAGCATAAAATCCATAAAGCTTTTTAGAATTAAACATTAAGTTAATACAGTAGTGTTCAGTTGTAAAACACTATTTATAGCACTAATTATCGGCTCTCTGAATTTGGGACATTATAGTATGGAAGTTTGTGTCTGCCACAGAAAAAAAATTTAAAAAAGCAATTGAAATTTTTTTCCTTACAATTCTGCCTTTTTTCTTGCAATTATAAGTTAATGTATCATAATTCAACATAAAATATGGTAATTGTAACATTTTATCTCACAGTTATGATTTGTTAGGGTTAGGGTTTGACATTTTGGACATTAATTCAGTTTTTATATTTCAGTAAGTATACATTTACATCTCACATTTCTGTTTTTTCCCTGCCACTAAATAAAAATGTTGTGATTTTTTTATTTTATTTTTTTTATCTCACAATTATGTTCGTAAGAATTGCAAGAACAAAAGTCAGAATTGAAAGACATAAATTCTGAATTGTGAATTTTTATCCCATGGTTGAAACTAAATTTCATATTAAAGTGATGTTTATAATTGTCAGCATTTACAACATTTACTCATGTCTTTCCAAAACTGATATCACTTGCTTGCTTCTGTGAAACAAAAAACTAGACGTTTACCAGAATGTTGATGCTGCTCTTTCCATACACTGGAAGTGAATGAGGCTCCAACAAAGCATCAAAACTTGTGTACTATATTACACCTGTTCTGAATCCATATAATAGCTTCTACAAACCAAAATGAACAAAAATGAAAAGTAAACATAGTCTTTAAGACCTTTGCGCGATATTAATTGTGCCATATTCCAACAAATTGTTTTCTCTCATTAGCATAATCTAACGTTTTTTTGGTCAAACCTGAGAAATAGTCATGGTAGTGCTGTATTTAATTTTAATTTTTGACAGAAATTAAAATAAAGCTGTGAGTGACCTGAAGTACAGTGCTTGTTTTTGAAAGTTGTGAAATTTATGATCTAAGAATTGTATACAGTGTACAAGTATTCAATATGGCGCCAAACCTGACTAGGTCGGTATATGCAAATGAGATTTGAGGGTGGAGTTTAAGCATTTCCTTTTGACACAAAGCTATTATTTGAGTTCAGCTTTGGAACTTTGTGTGTTTAACAAGTTCGGAACAATTCAAGTAAACAATGACAGAAATGTCGTTTCGGGTGCACTTTCTTTAAATGGTTATATTTCTTTCAAAAAGGCTTCAGATTCTAACTGTGGCGTGTTTTAAATTGACGCACAGCTTACAGCTAACGTCACATCGGCCAATGAGAAGAGAGAATTCTAACCTGTTTACAAACATAACTGACCAGCGCTGTTTGTTCTGCCTCGTTCATTGTCTGTCCGAGTTCTGTTCCTTGCTCTGAATTGCACAGTATGTGTGTGTTCATGATCCGATGGTACAAACGCTGCCTGTGTTAGTGTTTGCATTAAATGGCTGGTCCGTGCCTGTGTAGAGCGTCCCATTCTGCGTTGTGTAAATAATTTCATTTCCCGTTCGTAAGATTTCGTCGCAGATTTTCCTCATTGCATGTAAAATTCTATCAAGATGTGAATGTAGAGCTGTTGAATGCGGTGATGTCACAGGACGTCGGTTTTTGTATGACATCATTGTTGTGTGTGACATCACTTTTGTGTCGTTTACTTGGAAAGATATTGACCACAATTTTAATTTCTCATCAGGGCACTGAGGGAGTTCTGCTTTGTTTTGTTAATTATTTTTTACCATGTTTCGAGTCACGGGTGGATCCTCATCGCGAAAAGACAAAATTTATTGCCAGTTATTGCTCTTATGTGTCTTATCTATTTGACTGAAACGGACACTTCAGGGAGTCACACCGTTTTGCCGATATTCAGTTTAACCACCATGTAAAATCACACAAACTCTTTATCCAGGCATCGGAAACATTGTAAAGCTCAGCAGGCTTCTAATGATCAAACCCTAATGACTTTGAGATCGGTTTTTCTATGTGCTTTTTTCTAACCCTTACTTTACTTCAGTAGTTCAGTAATGAAGTATTGTTCTCTCTGTGTATACAACGTTGAGTTCAAACATCTGTATTTTTCATATAAAACTTTTCTGTCGCTAATATGAAAACTGACGTATGATGACTGTAGTTTCAGTCGAAATATTACAATAAAGATTTAAGCTGTATCTCCTGCAAGAGATGTAGGTGTTCTGGTCATTTTATTTGCATGTTAAAGTTGTTTCGTTTTTACGATTACGGTGAATTCGTAAGGGAAAATATTGGAAAATTGACAAATTACGCATAAATCGCTGACGTATAAGTATTGCGTGAGCGAAATAACTGATGATGGGAAACTGGTAAATATGAGATGACAGGAAATTAATGTTTTTGTGAATAAATGCAAAATGTTTACAAAAGGTTTTGCAAATGAATGTGAAAGCATATCATTTGACAGTAAAAAATTAAACTTATGGTAACCATTTTTTTAAACTGTAGGATCATTGATCTGTATTATTATGGTTTTATTAATATTTTTTTGCTTTAATGTAGTGCTGTCAAATGATTAATCGCATACAAAATGTTTTGTTTACATATGCGTGTGTATATTTATGTATATGTATTATGGAAAAACGCATACAGTATATTTTTGAAAATATATACATTTACATGTATAAATTTATATGATTTTATTACATAAATATTTTAATTTTACTTAGTAAAAAAATAATATATAAACAGTATTTTTCTGATATATATATACATGCATGCACATGTAAACACATTTTGGATATTGTTTGACAACACTAATGTTTTAGTAATTGTCTGGTTTTGCCATTTTTTGTTTGTTTTTTTTAATATCTGTAGTTTTTATTTTCAGTTTAGTATATGATTTCTTGGAAACATAAAATATACTTTTTATATTGTAGTTCAGTTTTTGTTTATTTTATTTCAAGTAACTAATTTTTCTTTTAACTTTGTGAAATACAATAACCCTGGCAAACACCAACACACCTTCACAAGTCATTTATTAATGTTTGACAAAGACGCGTCAAAGTACATTCATAATTAATAACCCAGTCTATATATGTGGAAATGTAATTAAATGTTACTATCAGAACAAACACTGATTAAAAAAAAAAACAGTCCACATCACTTCCTCATTCTCTGGAACATCAGGTGATACGATCGAACCAAAGAAACGTCCAATCACAGGCATCCAAAAGCAGGAAGTATCCTTTTCGGTCAGTTTCCTGTGCTGCACCAGGTGATTGGCTGTGAGTGAGTGATTGACAGCTGGGGTGGCTCCGGTCAGAACAGGTTCCCACCTGATTGACCTGATTCGCTGGAGTCACAGACACAGTGAGAGCGAGGTCGCACTGTGATTGGCTGAGATTGATCACGTGGTGTCAGAACGAGCTGGCGGAAAAGAGCCATTCCTGCGTTTGGTGTGACCAATGACGGGGGAGAACTGAAATGTACAAGGAAGTAGGACAGGAAGAAACAGGAAGTAGTCGCTGAGGTAACAGACTTAAACGTATTTAAGCATTTATTGAGCAATAAGAGTCGTTCACTTTCGCTTTCAGAGTTCTGGAGGACATTTAATCTACAGCTAAAAATCTGTTGTGAGACACAGGGAGGACATTCACACGGCTTTATGGGTGAGGCTAATGTGTCTAAACTGTTAAAAATATATATTAGTTGGTGTTTTCCATCTATTTGTGATGCAGTTGTGTTTCAGGAGAGTTTCTTTAGTGGGACTGGAAGCTTTTGGCCAGATCCTCCATGACGCTCATGAATTTCTGGTCTTCCAGCTGTGAACTGTGCGTCCAGGCCAAGGGAAGATGAGCCGACACCATCTGCCGATCTAATGCATGGAAAACACAAAGATGTTGAAGTCATCTGAAGAAATCATTCCTATTGCCTGGAGAATCAATAGAGAGCGAGTTGTTATTTGCTAAAATATGCCTCTGTAGTTCCAGTTGAAGAACTGCACTACCCATCATCCTTCAGCAAGAGAAGTCACTGTTACCATGGTAACAACAATCAAGCCCAAAACCATGTCTGCACATATAAAAATCATTACTTTATTGGTGCACCAATAGTTTAGCATTTCATATATTTCACTATTGACTTCCATTGCAGGAAAAAAATACCATGGAAGTCTATGGTGACCCAAAATAGCCTGGTTACAAAATATCTTCCTTTGTGTTCGGCAGAACACAGAAATACATACAGCTTAAAGGGATAAATAATGACGGAATTGACATTTTTGGGTGACTATTCCTTTAAGAAAGAATAGTATATAAGTGGTCTTGCTTTAAAGTCATAGTATTGACTTTTTCTGTTTGGTTTTCCCAGTCCTAGAAGGTCATAAGGTCACTGTGAGTTCACTCCAGCCGTGTCTGGTACTGAAGCTCCGCCCACTACAGCTGCACTGGAGCTCCGCCAACTCTCTTTTCCCTTTCTTCATCTTTCCTTCTCCTATCACTATGCTCCATTTCTCTCTTTCGTTTTCATTGTCAAGTCTTTCTTTGTCTTCTCTCATCTTGCTTTCATCATCGTCTTTCATCCATTCTCTCTTTCCTGAAAGGAGCGCTTGTTTCTTAAGGAAACAGATGGATGCCTCGTTTGAGACGATAGAGAGAGAGACCATAGCTCTGCTTCACTGCCCACTGCCTTCTAAGGGAGCATCCTAACTGACATGGAGCCTAATAAGTGAATGGTTTGGGACGCTTTACACAGATACACGTTTGCACACAAATGACACAGAAACATCAACTCACAGTCGATTCCTATTTGACATGTTGCTATGCTAGTGCAGAAACTATGGAAGCTGATTTTTGCCATGAAATAAAAATGTATAAAAGGTCATTGCAAATTTATATTTAAAACTGCAAGATGTAAGCTCAGAATTGTGAGGTGTATATTCAGAATATGAGTTTATAAATTGCAATTGCAAGATAAAACCTTAAACATTCTGAGAAAAACCTTCTGAATTGAGATAAAATGATTTTTATAGTTTTTCTTCCATGGTCAAAAATAAGCTTCCAGAGCATACTCTTAAGATAATTTTGTGTAAAATAATAATTTCTAATTAAACCGATGATTTATTCATATTTTTCAGTCCTCAGATTATATTTATATTAGAATATTTACAAGCAATTTTTTGATTAATTGTTTCAATCCAGTTGTTGCAATGCAGGTTGCTGACTTTGTGAAAGATGCAATGCTGCCTTAATATTTAACAATAATAAAGTGAGCAATTTAATACCTCAAAGCAAATATTCTAATGTTGCTGAAACTAGTATTAAAAAGGCATTGTTTGTGCATCATGTATTTTTATATAAATCAGAGTATTACTTTAGTAACATGTTAATGCAGCTCTGTTTGCGTGCTTCAAACATGATTTTATTAGCTGCCTATGTGGATAACAAAGAAGCCGCCTCACTAGGTTTTGCAGCTTAGCCTGTGTGTGTGTGTTTGCTTACCCTGAAAAAAGCGTCCGCTGGGATTCTTGACAGCCACCTCGGACACAGCAAGCCACACGACCGTATCGGCCCCTTGCTCCGGTGTCCGCAAACGCTCCTTCATAGAGCTGTGGAAATCAGGCATCGCATTCGCAATAG
Organism: Enteromius viviparus; assembly: GCA_032353835.1. Lineage (NCBI taxonomy): Eukaryota > Metazoa > Chordata > Actinopteri > Cypriniformes > Cyprinidae > Enteromius > Enteromius viviparus. Next base: position 2,069,013 of record JAUCNO010001092.1, on the reverse strand, counting down.
CTAGAGAACGAGATTCCAGAACAAATCCATCAAGATCAGACACAACCAAATCAGTCTGAATAAATATTAAATAAATATTTGCATTTGGCAGATGCTTTAATCCAATGCATTGCTTGTATATAACATCAACAAAGTCCAGCTTGTATGCATGTCTGGCAGAAGCTGCATGCTTTAGGTCATGTATGTTTTATTTACTAATTTCTTCAATCACATTTTTTGCAGTTTACCCAGTTTTTTATGTAGTTAAAAAAAAAATTGCATCAATGCACGGTTTAAATTTCCAATGTAAGAAGTCTGTTTGCAATTACTGGGCGTGTCGACCCATCCGGGGTGCATCACAGAGAAGTGGATACTGGGGTGAGCTTTAGCAAACTGCTCCGTCATCACCACCTGCTGCCTCTGAAACACAAAGACACAAGCACACAGAAGTCATTTCTAATGTCACAATCACTAACATTATAAACAAGTCAGTGAAACAGTGAAGTCATTTTACACTACCATTATTGCGGCAAGGGTACATTAAACTGATCAAAAGTGACAAAATAATTTTTTTTTTCTTTTCATTATAGAATCCTACAAGAATATTACCACAAAAATATAAAGCATATTAGAATGTTTTCTGAAGATCACGTGACACTGTAAACTGGAGTAATGATGGTAAAAATGTAGTTTGATCACAGGAATAAATTACATTTTATAATACAATCCCATACAAGATAGCTTTTTTAATTCAGAAATATATATCACAATTTTGTACTGTATTTGTAATCAAATAAATGCAACCTTTGAACGAACTTTGATCATAAAACTGAAAATTCTTCAAACTATTAACAATTCACTGCACTGCCAATGAACTAGAACATAAATGATTAAACTAGCATATGGCACAGTTTTTCTGTACAGTATGCGTTTTTCTGACTATATCTACCTTGTTCTGTGCGTACACCATAGTGCCGTCATATCTGCCTCTCTGAGACTGCAGGTTTCCTGTTCTCAGTTTCTGCACCAGCATCCCTCCGGATGATACTGTGATCTGAAAGAGAGGAGAGAGATGGTGACCCGTCTGACCCGCGTCTGTCGCTCTCAGTCTCTGGTTTACTCACCACTCTGGGGTCAGGGCTCTTCTCCAGCAGAGGAATGAGGCTCTTGATGAGGATGTACACGGCTGAAGAGCACAACAGAGACATCAGGTGAAAGCAGTCTGCTGATGCATTAAAGATGTTATTTATTATAAAGCTAATAGGAAAGACTTCTGGCCCTGAGGTGATATTGAGCTGGTTTTGTTTGGTTGTTTGCTCACTTACCAAGAGAGTTGCTTGCAAAGCTTTTCTCCAAACCCTCACCGTTCACCTCCCTCTTAGTCATCATACAGCCGGCGTTATTGATCTGTCACAGTCAATCCAATCGAACCATCATTACTTCAGTTGGTTGCTAATGCCGTCAGATGCACGGATGCTCACGTCTGGGGTCAGTACGACTAATCATGTTTTTTATAAATCATGCTCACGTGCTTTTATATTATCAAAAATATGATAAAATTGTGAAATATTATTACAATTTAAAATAGCTGATTTTAATTGTGATATATGTAAAAACGTTATTTATTTCTGTGATCAAAACTGAATTTTCAGCATCATTACTCCAGTCATCAGAGTCTCATGATCCTTCAGAAATCAACTGATTTTATGATTATTCATGTTAAAAACATTATTTACGGGCACCTTTGAGCAATATAATGTTCTTCTGACCCCAAACTTTTGAACAATAGTGTATATGCAATACTAAAGCCTCACCAGGACGTTGAGGGTTTTGTACTTTTTCTTGAAAGACTCTGCAAACTCCCACACCTTCTTGGTCTCGGTCAGATCCAAAATATGCACATAGATTTCCTGCAGCCAGACACAGAGGCCAAAGGTCATGTATTTTACTAGACCATATTGCATTAGAAGCAGATGTAAATCTGTTTCCAGACAGCGTGTAGATAAATAAATAGGTCGTTTCAATGATTCAGTTGAGTTTTGTACAAATGGTGACTTGCAATCTACTACATAATTCTTCAGTGAGCAGCTGTTTTCTCGTTTTCACCACAGGTTCGGTTCTCCTGGTGACCTGAAGTTAACGGACTTGCTCAAAGGCATGATGGTGGAAGCAATCTTTGTTACCTTTAACTACTGAACTGCATATTAACTCATACTTTGTTTCCAGACTCCTTAACGATCTCTGCTCTGGCTTCTTCTGCCTTGTCCTTGTTCCTGCAGACCATGTGGATGGTACCACCTTATAGAGAAGAGGGTTAACAGATGTTACACTGGGAGTGTTTGGACACTTAAAAACATGCAGAAATATCAAAATTTCATTGCTTTAGATAAATGCACATCTGCAGACAATAAAACTGGATAACTGGATGCATAAATGTAGATAAATGCACAAATAAAGCAACTAAGAAAAGTAAAGGTTTACAATAATTTGTTTGCAGTATGAAATTTGAACATGTTTTTGTGTGACCAATACTTAGCAAAGGAATCGTGTTCACAATCTGATAAATAAAGATACAAAAGCTGTCACTGGGGTGGTAAAAGATACACTTTTGAACCCAAAAATGTTAAAAATGTACACTTTAAGTACTAATATGTATCTTTAAGGTACCAAAATGGACCCTTTAGGACAGGGGTCACTGATGCTGCGTCTGAAATCGCATACTGCTTCAGTAGGTACTACATTTAAAACCAAACGTACTACTCGACCGTTAAAACAGTAGGTACTATAATGTGAGTAGTATAAATGGAACTCGGACGTACTACATCCGCCATATTGATGTTGTCACATGCTGTTTTTCGCGTACTATATAGTAGGGAAGTAAGCGATTTCGGACGCAGCGCAAGTGTCCCTGCAGAGTTTAGCTCCAACCCTAATCAAACACACCTGAAGCTGCTAATTAAGGTCTAACGAGGTATACTTGAAACTTCCAGGCAGGTGTATTGAGGCAAGTGAGAACTAAACTCTGCAGGACACCGGCCATCCAGGACCGAACTTGGTGACCCCTGCTTTTTTAACTTTTGAAAAAGTACCACCCCCGTTACAGCTTTTGTACCTTTAAGTGAAAACACCAGGTTAGTTTCTGTTTTTTAACTCACACACCAGAGGATAATCACTTGTCTTTTTCTGATTTTCCCCAACACGCACCTTTCTTGGCGATGGCCATGGCAGTGGCTTTCCCGATCCCGCTGTTCGCTCCAGTGATCATGAAGGATCGGCCCGCCATTGACGTCTCCAAGTCCTTCTCAACAAAGTTTTTAGACGCTGACAGAAATGCCCCCCTGACACACACATTTAATTAGTCTGGAGATGTCACAGGGTTATCTTTGCATGCATTTCTCAAAGCTCTGCAAGATAGTTCAGTTAACTAATTACTGCAGTTCACTTTTTGCATGCTTTGAACTGTTTGACATCAAACTATTTTAAGATGGAGTATAAGATGGAAGAACCCAGCTAACAAAACTACGTTCTAAGAACTTTGGCTAATGTTCCAATTAAGTTAAGAAACATAATTTCTGAATGTTCTCTAAACATTCACATTTAAAAAAGTTTATAATTTTATTATCTAATATTATGTTCTCTGAATATTCTGAAACAATTAGCAACACTAAAGTTAGACTAGCATTCAAATAAAACATTTCAGGAAATACCTTGCCAGTATGGGCTTAGCAGGCACAAAAACTCATAAGACGTTGATATTTGGTTAAATTTTGGTTGCGGCATTATGTGACCAAAATTCAACATCTAATATTAAGTTGATGTCAGCTGACGTTGATATGTTGTAGCCAACATCCAACGTTAAGTCAGTGTCAAATACTAACCTCAAACAATTTTTCATTTTCAACCAAAATGCAATGTCTGTCCAACATCATGTGCAATGTTCACCTGGCGTTTTATAGAGGTCTGGTGCCTGGTGCGGTAGTTCTGAGAATGTTACATTTGATCATTTTGCATATTCTACATTAATGGTAGCTTTGTTCTTTGAGCATTGAAACAAGTTGCAACATTTAAAAAAGAATTCAACTAAAATGTTTCTGAAAAAAAAATTTCTATGAATGATAATGTTGAAAACATTAATAAAAACGTGCTAACATTGAACAAACTTTCTTTTAACATTACTGGAAGAACATTTGTTTGTGAACGTTGAGGAAACGTTAGGGAAGTTGTGAGAAGTGAAGGAAACGGTCCATTTTATAATTTGGCAAACATGGAAGCGTTACTTTTGAACGTTCTCTGAACATTCTGAAACAAGTAGCTGAGACAAACTTAAAACGTTTATAACTTTGAGGGAACCGTGCCATAACATCAGAGCAGTTCTGAAAGCATTGTAAACGTTACTTTTGAGTATTCTGAAACAAGTAGCTACACTTTTAAAATGTATGAACATTCAGCAAAAACACATTCCATGAATGATGCACAGGGTTTTTTTGTTTTGCTGAGCTAACGTTTTGAGAACATTATTAGAGACCAGATAACTTTGAACTAACTATTATGTTACTGGACGACCGTTTTCTTATAACTTTGAGAGAACCTTGTCAGAATGTAAGAGTTCAGAGAAAATTCTATTAAGGGAAAACGTTCCACTTTAGAATTTTGGAAACATTTCCAGATGTTCTTAGGATATTAAAAATAAAAGGCATTCTTTTATAAATGCTAGATTAATGGTTTAAAACATTTGTTTTAGCGGTGATTTTTTTTTTATAGTGCAAAATTAGGTTCTATATTTGTTCATCATTTAACATCCTGAAGCAAAACTATTCGAGATGCCCCGTCCTAATGTGCCACCTTGCGTCATCGCTTAGCTAATGAGAGCGGACTCTCAGTGCATCCTCTGATAGCACCGCTCCTGGTATCGGCGGCGCTCGTGCCCTTGACCCGATCTGAAAGACTGGCTTTGTCCACGCGTGCCAGGACAGGCGGAGGGATGAGAGGAGCGAGGGGGTGCCGGGGGAATCGAGCCTTTCTCTGTAAATGCGTGCACTGTTAGGGTGATGTGTGTGCTATTATGGGACGTGAGAGGTTGACCCGGGTGACAATGTATTACGGGAAAAAACAGAGATGCAGAAACCACTGAAAGATAAACAACAGCCATGAGTTGAGACGGTTGAGTGTTTTTCTGACTCATACTCAGAAATCATAGGAAAATGGATTTCATATAAAACAAAATGCCACAAGCTTGCTCCTGAGCTCAAAAAAATATAGCCAAGTCTAAAAAAATACAGTTTTGCAGATGTTAGAAGCTGACCTTTAAAGAATGAGTAATCACCTTTGACCCTTAGGCTACCATCAGTTATGTTGTCATTGTGTCTATTATGTGCAACACTTTTGTAATGCATATTTTTAAAGAAAAACTAATAATTATTAATAATTATTATTAGGTTCTTGATTTTAAGTAAAATAATAATAATAATAATAATAATAATAATAATAATTCTTTAATCATGTCAGGATTAGTTAATACTTTTAAATATTTCTTCATGGCAGCAAAAATCCAAGTAGGCCTGCAGACAAATGCTGGACATTTCTAAATATTGTGATGAATTAAAATTTCAATTTAAGATCAGGACTATCTGTTACTTGTTTTTCAGCCCCCTTCACACATAAGCTTTAATTTTTATATAAAAATGCCTTTAAAATTTATAAACCATAAGACGAAACAGACTGAAATCTGACCCATGCAATATAATTATTAATGTAAAATATTACCAATATTGCATGATCCTTTAAGCAACTATATTATATTATATATTTGAATGTGCATTTGTTAATTAAAGCATTATGTTTGTTCATTCTGTAAAAAGGTGGTAGTGATATTTCTGAAGCAGTGCAGCTCTTACTTGGTGAATTCGGTGAGTCCTTTGAGGAACCATGCTGAGTTCCGGTACAGAGACATTCTCACACCCGCGCTGTCGCTCAGGTCGCCCGCTGTGCTCGCGAATGCTCGCCGATGCTTTTAACCGGCCCCGGGGTCACATGAGTGCACGTAGATCCACGCCACTCACTCATGGCCAACACTGTCTGCCCTCTACCGGCAATAATATACATAACACACCTCAGACTGTCACAGCTCTGATGTTTCAAAGCAATTAGTTTGTGTTTGCTTTCGTTTAGTTTTTAGGCATTTACGCATGCGTTAAAATCTAATCCGTTTCCGTCAGACTATAACCTTCTAGAGAAATGTAATTTAAAAAATCAATAAAAAGTACCATTTAAACTATCTAAATATACACTAATTAATAACAACGGTTACATAACCTTGGTTAGAATTATGTTGCAATTTTGTGAATTTCTGATTCTTAGGAACTTTTGTTTAAACTTGGGTCACATCTATTCGAAATGACCCTGTTAGGGTTAACCCTTTTGTGATAAATATTGATCTTACTGGGTCTTGTCGAATTATTTGAAATTATTTTTTAATATTTGATTTGATTGACAGCTGGTCATTGAGGCAAGGTTGTTTAAAATGATGAGATTTGACATTTGATATCATTAAAGTTTGCACGTGAAACGCTTGTGCAAATTTTAGTATAATTATTATACAGTGAAATAAAAATCAAACGATGCAATTAATATATAAAACAAAGGCCTATACAAAACATTTTTAGTGTTTAATATGTTGATTGTCTTTAGATGCTATTGTTTTGTATGATTAGGTCACGATAGGGGGTGATTCATGTCATGTTTGCATCAGTATGCTCTAATAACATTTATTCAAGAGAAAAACGTCCCAGTATAGATATAGTATAGATGCTTGCAGCTCTTACTGTGCGTTCACACCGGACGCGAATTGCGCGAATAAATCGCGCTATTCGCGCGAAGTTAGACGCGTGAACATT
>JAUCNO010001092.1:2045245-2062041 GCA_032353835.1 Enteromius viviparus | reverse complement strand
GCCCCTTTTCAGAAAGTTTTTCAAACCAGAGGTGTGAAAAAGCACTGCTGAAACAGGGGGGTGTTGTGACCCTTTAAGGAAAATAAATTATGGGTGTTTTACTGCCTCTAGTAGTGTTCATTTCAACTGGAAACTGCAACGTTGCGTTTTTTCTGTTTTGCAGAAATGTATGAAAAGGCATTTCCAATGAGCCTAGGTTGGTCAAAACAATGCATCATTCCAGATTGTTTATGCTTTGTCCACGTGTCCCAGCTACCCACACACTGATCCATACTTACACTCGCTGTCAGTTGTCATTTAATCCTGCCATTCGTTTTCTCTAAACGTTTATTCACAGGAGATCACACACTTATGCATGTGCAACCTTTAAGCATCAGCACATCTCAGCGTGACACGTCTTGTTGTGTTTATTTCCCTGTGCGGTGCTTTTGTAAGAAAATAAGCACTGACAGAACATGAAAGATGTTGCACCCTACAATTCATGTAGGGTGCAGGAATTATTCATTTGTACAGTGACAAACGCGAGCATGATGCACTGGTAAAATTTGGTTTTTCTGTATATTTGAGAGAGATTATCTTTGTTTATCTGTCAAACATCACTCCTTTCTGGCTGTCTGTTTTCCCATGGCCCCCAGCACTCAATATTCCACTTGTTTTTACTGAATCCTCAGTTGTATCTGGGCATCAAACCATGCCTCCCACACAGAAACACATGCTAAACATTTCCGGTCTATCAGAGCGAACAGTGTTGTTAGCCTATGAATGCAAGTAGAGATGCCAAACCGGTTCTCTTGGGTAAAATTATGTGTATTCACAGTTGTGCTCATAATGTTATGCAAATATGGACATTGTATTTTATTTTTTTTACTTAGTACTACCCTCTTTGTGCATTTACATTGATACTTACAGGAGATGTATTCCAAATGGATATATATATACCAATTATCCTATACTCTAAATCGTTTTAGAATTGAAATAATATAACTTGTGTGAATTAAGTTAGTGTGTTTATGTGGATTTGTTATAAGTCTTTCTGAAATACTTGATTCTGATTGGTCAATCTGTACTCATTTGTTTTGCTGACATTTATATTTGCATTATGATCTGTCTCCTCATTTCCTGTGAGTTATACGAGGAAGGATTGTAAAATAACGTCTGCGAATGTTAGATTTGAGTCTGTGCTAATTTAACCTGGTATTATAGACTTGGATCATGTGTCCTTGATATCCAATCACATCACAACCTTGTCATCTTTGCATTTCTGTTAGAAATGAATGAAAGTGGTCATATCAATGTTTTCCTTTCTCTAAAGGGTGTTACAAGTGCATAAACAAGCTCCTTAAAGTTGCAAAGATTAAAGTCTCAAAACAAGAGAGATATTTTTTTTATAAAGGTTTGTTTAGATTTGTTAATAAAAGCTTGTGTAAACACACCACCCCCACTTCTATACGGCACTGTGGGGGATCATTTTCATAACGCTGCACAAATGTTTACGCAAAAAAAGGTGGATTTTCCATTCGGGCTGTAGTGTTGCTGCGGGTTTCATTTGTGAAGGTGAAACTACTTTGTCCTTGCATTCAAAAGAGGACACAGCTACAAATCAGTGTTAAGTAGTATTTACAACACTGTTCCATAATGGTTCAACACAAATATTAGAGTGTAATTCCTGAATCTGACTGTGCACAGAGACTATATAGCAATTCCAATTCTGCAAGGACTTAGAGGAGAAACAGAAATGAACAGTATGTGGAAAATGATGTGTTTTATGAACTGTAAACTTAATAAACTCTGTGCGTTAAAATAAACGCGTCATATAACCCCTTTAATATGCGTCATATAACCCCTTTAAAGTGTCCTAAATTGTCAGTTAATATAAAGAAACACGTTTTTTTCTCGATGTAAACTGTAAAAATAGATAAATCCAAATGCAAATGCTGTTAAATGGCCTCTGGTGTCCTATGCTGTTTTTGCTAACCTTTCTTGCCTTCAAGCTGCTTTGTATCAGACCACTTCATAACGTTTTAATAATAATGGGGATATTTTCTTACCACTCTCTCGCTCATCTTGCATCCTCTGCTACTCAATACAATACGGTCGCATTTCGAGGTCCTCCAGCCATTCTGGTGGATAAAATAATTTTTTGGGCTGGGTTCCAGTGGTACAATTTGCATTAAAGGGACTAAATATCATGTCAGCATAGTCAAAATAGCCCAATTCTTGGCAACATTGGATGTTAGCTATACCTTAGAAACGATATTACAGTAAAGCTGCTGTAGTGTTCGTCTTCATTCTACTTGAGTTATTTTATACATTGTTTTCTTTTAGCCGAAGCTTTATGGTAACAAACAGGTAAAATTGTACAATAATTTTTATTCACAATTTCACATTCAAATTTGTTTATTCAGTAAATAAACATTTAATAAATGGCATAGTGTACAGTCAGACTGATCATAAGAAAATCCTGATGATAATTTTGTGATAATGTCCAGTTTATGCAGCCTCTTTTAGGGCCGTTATTAGTTATATGTATCTCATATATATTTATGTATTTATTTAACTGATACAAATCTTATTCTACAAGTAATATAAACTTATGAGACAAGTGAGGCATTCAATAGATGTAATTGTGTATCAGCAGTCACCTGATACTCTAGACAGTTTATTTTGTGTTCTTGTTACTTCCGACTGTTTCTCTCTTCCTCTCTTTCCCCTCTGCTCTCTTTTGAGTGGGTGAAGGTTGTTGGATTGGGTATCTTGAGAAAAGTACAGCAGCCTGTTGAGAGACTCTAAACAGATCAACACGCATTACAATTTAATTACTTCCCCTCCACAACACACACACAACAGCAGATCATCGCTCTGTTCTAATCCAACGAGTCCTGTGTGTGTCTCTCGTTCTGCCTCCTTCCCCCTTTTCTCAATTATTGATCAGCATTTCCATCAGTTTTATTGTTGAAATGGACTCCATATCCCATGATGCCTCCTACGCGGTCATTAAAAGCAAAGTAGTTTCCTGTTTGAGATTAAGGAGGTTTAATCGGTTCAGATGCTATCAGGAAAATGCCACATCATGACAAATAAAATAATGTTTAATGCATTTTAAGGGATAAAAATCAGTTAGAATAATACAAATTGTTTAAATTGGCAGTACTTTTCCTTGTTGTTTTATTGCCTGTCTGTTTTTGTTTATTACATAGTTGAATGCAGATTAATCTGAATTGAATTTGAGAGATGCTGTAATGTTGACTTTTACCTTTTGATACCAAAGCGGACCTGAAAAACTTTGTTATGTAAAGAAATATCTGCTTTTGTTTTTCAAAGAAGAAACACATTCAGAATGACATAAGGGTGAGAAACCGTATTTGAGTGAACTATTCCTTTATTCATTCCTGCGATAATATCTTTGGTGAATTGAAAGTCGTCCTTGCTTTGAGCCGTTTGCAAATTAATGGCATTAAGCGTAGAACCTGGAGGAAAACATGGCATCCTGCGTTGGGGATCTTTTAGATGGTTTTCAATGCTGCCTCTCATAACAAGGTCACTTTTCTTTATCGCACCTCAGCAGACAAGGAAAGAGAAAGGAGGCGAGACTGAGAAAGATAAGCAGATGTAAGAGGACCGTGTGTGGCTTCAGGGAAGCCTTTGGGGATGAGAAATGGAAAGGAAACCACTCTACAAAAGGCTAGAGAAGAAGAGCCGTTAAACTGAGCTGTGACTAAAGTATCAGTTTAATGCAGACACATCGGTCACTGAAGCAGACGATGGTGACGCACATCTGACCTCTGAAGACCCTGTGATTGACAGGTAATCTCAGGACACTGGGAGAGAACATCAGTCTGACGGCGAGAGAGAGATGACTCATAGGTCAGATGTATGTGTGTGTGTGTGGCTGAATCAAAATGAGTTTTAATGAGGAAAAAATAAAGGGACAATGATTAGATTATTAAGTAATGTTTGAGCGAGCACAAGTCTTGCTAGAGTGTTGCCAGGGTGTTGCTGCGCTGTTGCTAGGAGCTACTGGGATGTTGTTAAGAGTATTGCTAGGTAGCTGGTACAATGCTCTTAGTTTACAGTCTGAGCTATTCGACTGTTGTGAAAATCTCTGTGCAGGGCCAAATAACATTCAAGTTTACTTTGATTTTGTGTTGTTTCAGTCCAACAAGTGTTTATTATGCTTGGACAATTTTATTTGGGTCGTACTGTGACTTTTTGTTTCTGTCTCAAGTTAAAATAGGGTGGTGTTGAAGCGATGATTTCCCATGGGTTTTGTTCACAGCAAGGATCTGAGGAATCACACACACACTATCATACAGAGACAAACAGCTTTAATAAGTCAGTAGTTCTGTATCGATAATACACATACTTCCTTGTTCTGATTCAAAATCAATAACTAACACACATGCTGAACTCAGTTAGCAGTGATAGAGTTGGATGTCACATCAGTGAGGGGTCACAGGTGTCAGTCAGCCGAGCCCCTTAGCAACTCCAGCTGTCAACATCTGTATCCATAGCAGCTGATTTGCTTGGCAACAGAATTTCAGTAACCAATTCCAATCAATGAGAGCAACTAATTATTCCTCATTTTATTAACAGGAGCGAGTTCACATTCTCATTCTCACTTGACATTACAGAGCTTATTCAAAAGAGTGCATACTGAGTCATCATAATTAACTGCATTTAATGTGTAACTTTCTATCTATCTATCTAGATAGATGTGTGTTTGTTCATATATGATGGGAGAAAAAGAGCGATTAAATATTTTTTCTGCATACTCTGGCTAAAAGCTCTTACTTTGTGTGTGTGTGTGTGTGTGTGTGTTTGTGTGTTGATGCTATAAATACTCCCAACCGGTGAGTCATCGACCATTGCACCAATCGGTCTTCTCAACCGTGTCCATTCTGGCACTATCTATGCCCACATACACACTCACACAAATTAAGCTTTGTCATTTAAATCCAGCTTAACAGAATTGTGCTTATATTTTTAGAAAGCTTTTGGCACAAAGCAAATATGCCATTGATTAGAATAGATGCTACACGAATCACTCTAAAGTTTGGAGTTGTTTACAAGCCTCTGACCTCTAAACTGTGTCTCTTATCTCCCTGCCAGCTCCATCAGGATGATTCCAGCACCGCTCCTGATCTGCACAGCAGTGTGTCAACGCAAGACAATCTGTGCTGCTGGAAATCAGCCTCCAGTGTTCACAACCTAAGACACGTCCCTGTGCCCTAATCAGAGGTGTGATGTTTTCTGCAAAAGTTTCAAGTGACAGGTGATTTGTTTGTCTGTGCATATACACTGTAAAAAAATACAGTTATTTTAACGGTAAAAAACTGTGAAAATGCTACGGGTAAAAATTTACAGGGACAAAACGTAAACTGACATTGCCAGAATTCCCTGCAATTCATGTGAAATTTTGTTTGAATTTAAGGTTTTTCTTTGAAACAACTCTGTTCTGTTTAGTGTTTGTGTGAATGACTTGCTTGTGATGCGCTTTGGTTCATCATGTGACTTTCTCATCATCACCTGTATTTGGTGCTTATCAGTGTACTTCAAAGATACAAAACAGATTTCAGTACTTTAATAGCTTGGTATGTTAACATTGTATCAGTTCATAAAATTACGGTATTTAACTGTAAATTTAACTCAAAAAGTTGTTACCGTATTTTTTAAGGTCACATTCCGGCAACCACAGCTGCCAGTTTTTTACCATTAATTTTACAGATTTTTTTAGACTGAAAAGGAATAAAACATATTTCATGTTTACTATACACATTACAGTATATTATAGTATAGTATACCACCGTAAGGATTAAAGTTTCAAGAGATATTCTTTATAAACGTTATTTATACAAACACACAAACTCTTTTCTATGTCACAGAGTGGGTTTATTTTCAAACAACACCCACATGTTTACTCAAAGAAAGAATTCAGAGCTATTATTCTCGCTTTAGTGTTGCTGCTATGCTATGCATATCAGAAGGCGGGGCTTAAAGGAGAAGCAAAATATCCCACCACGTAAACACATTGCATTAACAACAAACGTTTTCATAACTTTGGTCAACGTTCTCTAAAGGTTTTCTCAAAGTTATCAAAAAACATTCTTGCATAAGGTTAGTAGAATGTTATCTGCAACTGATAATCATTCCAAAAACATCAGTATAAAAACATCATCATTGCGTTGTTGGTGGAACGTTTTAAAAACGTTAGCACTAGAAACATTACCATTGAGTTGTTAATGGAACATTCTGAAAATAACGTTCTAATAACCAAACAAGAACACTAATAGAATGTCTAAACAGCTAGACGTTTTGAACATTCTAAGAAAGAAATTAGTTTGATTACATTTCATTTTCTTTTAGATCTTACTTAAGGTGGTAAAACATGATAGTTAGCAGTGATTAAAGCAGACGGTATCTTCTCATCTTCTTTGCAACGTGCAAGATTTTAAAGCTAGTCCTGCTTTTTATGGCACAAAGGTCAACGCGAAGTTGAAAGCAGGATCAAAGATTCTCCAGCACACATGCATTCACAAAACACACAGAGCCGGCAGTTTATTAGATTTAGTGAGTGAAAGTGTTGCTTGTTATTTAGGGATTCACAGGAAATATACACACAGAGTCAAGTTTTCCGACTTTCAAACAGTAACTTATTTATTTTGACCATAATATCATTATCTTTTATGTTTTGCTGCTTTACTCTCATGTGTTCTGTTTTCCAGCAGTCGTGTTTCTGCACGTATTCATGCTCCAGGAAATGAAGAGCTTTGGGAAAATCAGCTGGGGGTCTCTTACTAGCCTCCCAAAATCATGAAGCTTATCTTTTGTTTTATTATGTCAAGTTCAGCTAATCAGTGAGTTCAAACCAGCGTCCGCTCAGACCACCAGAATGAAACGCTGATACTGAGATCTCAGATCGCACTCAGATCGAAAGAAAGGTTCTTCATGGTTTCATGGCTTTGTTATTTTGTGTTAAAATACTCTCATATTCCATTTTGTTATTATTTTGTTCTGACTACCTAGAAGCCAATCATTGTTAGTTTGATGTATTGAAGGGTGAAAAACTCTGACGCATTCAAAACATTGATCTGTTTATTTGAGCAAGCCAATATGACAACAGCTGAGTCAACCAATGACGTAAGTTTGAGGAAGATTCCTGTTAGACACCCTTTGATTTGAGATGCAGAGACAATTATATGTAAGCCTTTCAAAGGTTAGCTTCTTGACATCATCTCAACCAGCACAACAAGCCAAGACTGACTGTAAATTTGGTATGAGACAATCTATTTGTCCAACCAGTTGGATGATGCAGTGGTGCCGACATTACACTATTAATTTATCAGTTATGGCAGACAGCGCTGAGAAAACTGGAGAGAAATTAAGACTTTTGAATAATGAGTTTCATATGTTTTTCCAAAGAAACGGACTCTAATCTCATTTCTCCATTAGAGGTTTAGAAGAGAAACCTTAGGGATTTTAGGAGAAACATCTGAAGTTGATCCTCTACTGAAGCATAATAAAGATCTCCATTAAATCTGACAACTATGAAACACCCATGAAAGAGCCACTAAGCATTATAGGTTCAAAGAAACTTCTTATCAGGAACCGTTTTTGGTTGTTTGGGTTTCTTGAGTTGCGTTTTAAAAGTTCTTCATATCTGTGTTTGGGTTTTCAAGTAACAGGGGTACAGATGGTTTTCTAAAGAATTATAATGAAAGTACTTTATGGAACTTAAATGGTATACATACCTTTGTAGTTTTAATTGGAACTTGAGCCTAATCTTTTACAGCAGAAGGCTCCAGTATGTTCTTCGTATTCTTCAAATATTCTGGGCCAGTTTGATCTTCGCCAGTCACTGTTGTACCATTTCATGCACAATTACGTTAACATTTAGCTTGATGTGCTTGCTTGGACTTCACTACTGCTTTTTCAGGAGCACCCATCCACCCACTCGCACATCAACAAGCCCCTCACACGGATGCCCTTCCGCCATCCGGATATCTGACTGCCACATGTAAATTAAGCTCTCCCTTTGGAACCTGTTGCCATAGAAACTCTCATTAAGAGCCAAGAGACATTAAACATTTGCGTGTGCTCAGACTCCTCTGAGGATGGTTTGGGTCAGTCTATGCATCTTATCAATATGTTCAATATTATTGGTACTCTTGATCTTCCTAATTACATCTGACTATTCAGAATGTTACCCAATGTTTAAATATGAGTTTGTCAAGTTGGGTTGCCATTTAAGACGTGGTCGGCAAGCCTCATGCATGTTCTATTAAATGGAAAGTCATAAAGGTCAGATGAGAAAGAGAGAAATGAAAAGAGGGGTAAAGAGAATGGATTTTATTTGTTTTTCTGTGTTTGGGATTTACATGGTAAATGTTAGTCTCAAATGTCAGTGTCGGTGAACAAAGACAAAGAGAGAAATGACTTATTTTGAGCACAAGTGTGCTGCCAAAGCATGTCTATGGCAGTATAGGAACTAACAAGACCTTCAGACTGACAGCTGAAGGTCTGGAATCCATGGTAGCATTCATTGGCCAAGGCCCACCCATGAGGGCTTTTGACTGACATGTCAAACAATCAGTCACAGTTGGTTTCATTCAACATCACATTTTGTGGCATGGAAATTTCGCAAAAAAACACTTGTACTAAAAACTCAAAATATGAGTTTGTTTCCGGTTCAGTGGGGAAGCATCGCTATTTAACAACCTGCCCTCCAACAAAAACGACTCTATAAGTCATTTCTGCAAGTACCTTATTACGACCTATATTTACGTTTTAAAGGTAAGCAACCTCTAGGGGGGGTAAAAATAACGAGAGTGTCATATTGCGTCTGTCGTTACACTTATCTCACGGTGATTAAAACATATTTTACTAGGTTTCATTTGTACGAATGACCACACAAACCCACGCTTAAACCTACCCGTTATAAATATTGTGCAAAATCATGATTTATAGGGTTTTGTGAAAACATGTATAAGATCTCATGTTATAATGCATCTCTCTACAAACTGAGCTACACCACCCCTGAATCACATGGCCGATAAAATAGTATAAAACATCAATATGCAAATGTTCTGTTGGCGATAGGAGAGCAATTGTAGTATACGCTCTGATGGGTCTTATTTCACAGCTATTGTAGAAACGACCCATACAGACGTATTAATTGGGGGACATGTTGCTATTTAAACAAGATATGAGTGCAGTGCTCTTATGTTTTTGTTAAAACGTTGTAGAAAAAACTCCATCTATAGGTGATAGTTGTTTAATCATACAGACGGTAACAACGTTTTAGGTTTTACGGTTTTAAGTTGAATTTACAGTTGAATATTGGAATTTTATGAACTGATACAATGTTAATGTAACAAGCTATTAAAGTACTGAAATCTGTTTTGTAGCTTTCAAATACTCTGATGAGCACCAAATGCAGGTGATGATGAGAAAGTCACATGATGAACCAAAGCCCATCACAAGCAGCTTTTATATAGGAACATACTGCATGTAGAAGGTGCTCAGTATCATTTAAACACCACCATGATGACACTCATTAAACTGAAATATGCATGAAACATTTATTTAACAACATTACATATAACATAGAATCCTAAAAAACATAACTGATACGAAAAAACGAATATAGAGTTATTTCAAAGAAAAAACATCAAATTCAAACAGAACTTAAAATATATTGCAGAGACTTCTGGGAATGTAAGTTTAGTTTTTTTCTCTGTAAATTTTACAGGAATTTACCGTTAACTATTTAACTTTTTTTTCCTGTAGTATTTTTACTGTAAAAATCACAGCCATTTGTTTTACAGTGGAGTTTGAGCTGGTCCTTAGCTGGTCATGCTGGTGCTAAGTTGGTTCGGTCAGCTTAATAAACCCCAGCAAAGGAACAGCTTAAACCAGCTCAAACTAGCATTTCAGCTTCAAAACATGCCCAACCAATATGCTGTTTTTTCAGCAGGGTCGTTCAGTAACAGCAGTTTGTTGTGCCATTTGTACGGAAAGAGTAAAAACTTGTACTGTTTATGTGGGCTAAATATTTATGTTGAAGTAACTCAAACGAACCAGGTTTGCACAATAAACATAATGGGATTCATCCTCTTTCAAGTCATCTGGAATCAGAGCATATTTTTGTGCTTGGAACACTTATGCTTTTCACAGATTAATCTTCCTGTCCGACAAATTCGCATTTGCATAGTTGACTGATCAGACTGAAGTTTTAAAAGCTGCTTATGTGAATGTGAATTTTTAGTAGGCTAAATCATTTTTTAGCTTGTTCCATGAAGCTATCATGAATTCGTGAATATCGTGAAATTGGAATACAGTGGTAATGAACAACGCACGCCCTTTGCTGTGATTGACAGCTTCCCTTTAGCTGCTTCAAAGTATGCCAAGCCAGAATATACTGTTAGAAAAAAGAAACGCTGGATGATAAAAGTCAGATGCATCATAAAAGAGCTGTTCCCGGGTCAGTTACCGCTGTCCTGCGAACAGTTACTGTAGCACAGAAACAATAGAACTGATTCTGAACACTCTATTCATGCCATAGAGAGCCACAGAAGACAAGCACAGAGAGGGAGGATGTGCCTTTCACTTCCTCTGTTGGGAGTATGAGTCACACTATCCTCTCTCCTGACTCCCTCGTTCTGTCTTTCACAGAGTCGCAATCATTTAATCAAAATTCATCTATCTGGGAGCATAACGTCGGGCCATAAACAGAGCCATGTGTAAGCGTGTTGTTTGAGATAAAATCTGATTTTCATGACATGGTTTATTATTCATGATCTTTGATAGGGCAAAAATGATTCCGTAAATTATTCACATGCAGTGTTTTGTTCGGAAGTTCTATTCATTATGTATCATTGTGTTTTATGCAACTCGAAAAAACAAAAAGAAATGTTTTCCAAGTTCACCGCAGCAACAGCTGGGTTTCACTTTTTACTCGTCACTTCCAAGGAAACCAATAGACCTATCTCTCTTTTGAGGTGACACTGGTGTAAAAAGCTGGGTCTTTCACTTCAAAAACTTTCCTAACGCTGCATCCAACTCACATCAGATGAACTGAGGAGGTTTTTATTGGAAAAGAGCCACTCAGACGGAACATGCAATGACTTTCCACTGCACTCCCTGGGGCGGAAGACGGGTCACTGACACTTGTGCATGTGATGTCATTTCATTAAGACAACAAAGACTGCGAGGATGATGATAATGAAGGATTCTGGTTATAATCATTCAAATCTGCATAGAACCACGAAATCATGAAATAGAAAGCCCCCTTTGTCCCTGAACGAGCATCTTGCCTATTCTCAGGGGGAATAATAGAATGAAAAATGTTTCAGGAGTGGACGCTTGAATGATCTTTATCTCTGCAATGACGCCAAGAGCCTCTCATAATCTTTTCTCATCTGCAAAGGGGGTTCTGGATGTCTCTATCTGTCTCAGACCCTTGGCCCAGTCGAAAATAATTTTCTTTAGCAGCTACGTTTCTGATTGCTTATGTTATTAAGAAAATATATATTTTTTTACATATACTCCAGGTTCCTAGGGCTGTAAAGCTTCAAAACTCCTAATCTGTGAAAAAAATTCCCTGGAGAAGCCCTGGTGGTCTTTAACGCCCCCGCGTGGCAGTAATCGTTAAGTGCAAACATAAACAGCCACAAAACCTTCACATTCTGAAGGAACATTTTATTTAGTTTACACATAAAATAAGGTAACAATTTAAATAGACATATCCATGCATGTAGAACAATATATACAGATCATTTAACATTTTTATTAAAAATAATTTACACATCTGTGTGAAAAATGATATAGGCCTTTATTAAGTAAAATGTTCTAGTTCAAGTGACTTCCAGGTTTATCGCAATGTTTACATCGCGTGAAACATACTTCACACAAGTACGCGGGGAAATACACTTCTAGTAACAAAGTCATTGTATTCCAAGACGTGTCAAATCCATTTTATATCGCAAGTCATGTGCTTGTGTAAAAATCTGTTTCTGGCGTAAGAGTTCATACTTTCTTTGAAACACTTATCAACCGAACCACAGTTCCCGCCAACTTACTAGTTATTTACAACAGTAAAACCTCAATAAATTAACACAAGATTTTCCTAAAGCAATACTAAGAAACGTTCTTTAATTCTCTTTTTTTATTGCAACGGTGGCTATCTATATTACCAGCGGAAAACAGTTTTATTTGTAGTAACATTAACTGTGGTAGGCGAATCATTGCTTTTAGGCGGGAATTATGGTTGCCATAGTAACGGAAACTCAGAGCGCTTCTTTGAGGTTTTCCCGGGACGGTCCGTCACTGTTGTGCTCAGTAACTGTTTTCTCCGTATCCTCATATCCTCCGCTGTCTGACTCCTCTTCGATGGCGAAGCGCACGTCGGCGACGGAGCTGAGGGAGCTCACGCTGCTCTGCTCCACCGAACACAGCGCGCACGCTAGAGGCGCGAGGACCCTGCCGCCGTCCAGCGCGCGGCCCGTGTTCAGCATGAACGGCACCGGAGTGGAGCGCAGGGCGGGAAACGCGGGAAGGCTAAAGCTGTGCTTCTTCTGGCTCGCGCCCCACTCGCGCTGTTCCTCCTCGTGCAGAAGTCGCGTGAACGCGTTCGTGCGCCTCTTCTCGCGCCGTTTGGTGCGCAAGTAACCGAGCATGATCCCAGTGAGGAAGACTCCGTAGAAAGACAACACGATGATGATGTACAAATACGCGTTATTGTCACTTCCACCGGGCAAGGGGATTCGGTTGGTCTGCTGCGACGAAAGCGCGGAGGCGTTGCGCGCCAACTCCATTACTACGAACGAAACGGTTATCTGAAAAATTACAGTAAGAAAGTTAAAATGCAGTCTTTTCAATTATATAGGCTACAAGTGGTCGTACTAGCAGTAATGGCAATACTAATAATAAACAGGCAATAATAAAGAATGAGATGATTCAAGAATAAATTACAACTAAAGTTTAGCCTAATAATAAAATATATAAAAAATAAGTCTGATAATAATAATAACGAGATGAAAAAATAACTATAAGCATTTTTTAAAAACGAAATAATAATAATAATAATAATAATAAACTCTTAAAAACTACAACTGTTAAGAAAAACTGGAACCAAAACAACACAAATGGTGAAAAAAAAACATTATTTTGGAGACCGGGTTAAACATCTTTTAACAAAAAAAAAAAAAAAAAAGCTTTATAACAACTTTATTAACATTAATACATGTTTGAAAGTATATACTTTAAGCATTTGATGTGTTACAATATTGTTTTTGTCTTCTCATGACTTTGTAAGTGTTAAGTTGGAGTTAGTTACTCACCGGGATGTTTCACCCCGGAGCGCGTCGGCCCGTTCCTCGCTTTTATTCAAGTCTCCCTGGCTTGTAATGGGGTTGTCAGCTGAGTCCGACTTAAATAGTGAATCCGATGTGTGGCCACGCGCCAGGAGGATCTGTGGCAGAGGCTGAGGGAGTCGAGATCCTCACGTCCTTCCTCGCAGGATTTGAGTCCCAGCCAGAGAAGCTTGAGCTCACAGCCACATTCTTATGACGTTTAATGGAGTCCAAGTGCGCAGTGCTGCCAAATGTGCTCATCTATCATAACATAACTAGACAGGCTTGCTTTAGGAAAGCCTCTTATTCAGCAGGACAGCTTGCTTTTTTAAAACCCGAAGAATGGCTTGCACAAATTATGCAGGAATAGATCAAAGCGTCTAAAAAGAATTGAATTGAAAATCTTTAATTCCTCATGTTGCTCCAAAACCTGAATGTGTTAAAGGGGTCATATGGTGTTGCTAAAAAAGAACATTATTTTGTGTATTTGGTGTAATGCAATGTGTTTATGTGATTTAAGGGGCAAAAAACACAATATTTTCCACATACTGTATATTTTTGTTTCTCCTCTAAGCCCGCCTCCTGGTTGATTTGTACAAAGATTTTCATTCTAAAAAAGCAAGGTTTGATCTGATTGGCCAGCTATCCAGTGCACTCTGATTACCCGAATACCGCAAGCATGTGTGCGGATATGTTACACACCTTATCATAATGTGATGCTACACCCGGTGCTATGACACAAAACATTAAAACACATTACAAATGAGGCATTTGTTGCATTCAATGAAGACATAATTACTGATGTTCATGACTTAGTACTGTTTTTTATGCGTCGTGTTGCATCGCGCCTACACCTTGTCTGCATTTGTGATCGGAGAAACGACAAACAACAAGGAATCCGTACTCTGTAAATGCTCTAAACACACTCTAATATTGTTGTGAATTCAACTTGACTACTGATTCCTAGTTATGTCTTCTTTTGGAAGCACAAACAAAGTAGTTTCACTGTCACAACAACACACAGTTTCTCCAGAACATGGCACCCGCAGCAACACTACAGCCAGAATAATAGCCCCGCCTACTTTCTTTGTGTAAGCATTTTGTCAGTGCTTGAAAATAATCTCACTCTGTACTGTAAAAAATTGGGGGCTTGTTTAAATGAGCCATTTTAGGGGGGTGTGGACAAGGCATAACTTTTATAAAGAATATTTCTTTTTTTATTTTGAGACTCTTCGAGACTAATCTTTGTAACTTCAGGGATCTTATCTATGCGCTAACAGCTTGTAACACCCCAAAGAGAAAGGAAAATTTGAAATCACATATGATGACACCTTTTAAAAAAGACAAAAAACCAAACATTCAAAGAAAATAATTACTTCAGCATCACAAATAAAGGTGATAGCTTTATGTGAGCAGCACTTAATTTACAACAATAAAAAAAGTGCTGGGCAAATATATGTGTAAATCTGGAAACATTTCAAATGAAAGCTAACAATAAATCAAAAGGACAGTGGGACTAATGCCATGCCATGAGTTTGAATAAGCAAAGTTATGCTGTACCTTACAACCCCACTGACGTGGTTTTCAAGAGTCTAGTGGTCTGATTTACGTCAGCAGTGAAAGCATGTTGGAATCTATGCCAGCCTCATCTATATGGCAGTGATGCATGATGGGTAGGTGTGGCATGATTGTGGAAAACTGGAGCCAGAATGTGCAAACCAATGCCTGACCACACCTGTCATTTAGAGTCGAGTAACAGAGAACTGACGCAAAGCACATGAAAATCTGATCAAATCAGCAGCTCTGGAGAAGTTCCCGGTCTGAGAACACATTACAGACACAACTGCATTATAAAGTGAATTGGAGGGAAAAGCATCAAGATTATAACACTCCTTCAGTTACATGGACGTTTTACATTCACTATAAGGGCTTTTGTACTCCGCCGCTGTATTATGGAAGTATTTCTATAAAAGGGTATACAGCAGACCATGAGACATATGCTCTGGTCAAGATCAGACACTTTTTTCATAATGGTAGTTACACAAGAGAGCTAAAGTTAGTCTTTCTTCAAAACCTGAACTCTTTTTAACCTGTAGTTCATTCTCAGTGTTTCAAAGAGACACATACTTCTTCAGATCCTTAGCTACTACTTACAGACGTTTGTGCTGCACTTTCCCAACCAATGATGTCCTTAAGGAAACTGACTTTTGTTTGTTAAAGGGATTTCACAAAAGACCAATAAAATGGAAAGTGTATATAAAATTGATTACCAGTTAAAATAATATGCACAAGAAATAAAAAAAAAACACAAAAATGGCAACATGCATTTAAACTGAAATAATTAATAACTTGCTCTGTTTATTAATAGTGATATTTAAAAACCAAACTGGCTCCAAGTATGTCTCTGTACCCTGTGAGCTACTGAACAAACACTGTCTATGAAAACACATAGATACAAAGCTGGATATGATGCTAATATTTTTTTCAAATCTCCCAGCCTATTAATATTGTATTGAAGTCATAACATGATATTCTTCAAGTAATTATGCAAACATTATGCTTCATTAAATTAAACATTGTTAATTTGTGTAAAAGGGAATAAAAGGAGTCCGTGTTTTACTGTCTCTACGTTTGGAGATATGTACTTACCTATTTTGTCTCTCACCCAGGTACGTTAATGCCATGAGAGCAGGTAGTTAAAAACAGAGTTTATTTATAAGATACAGATGCTGCTTGAGACATGCTTTATACTAGGAATAAACCACAAAGTTGAGTTTTGCACAGGAAAGCCCTTTATTCTATTATCTCAGCTTCACAGGATCAATTTCAAGGCAAATGACAAAATAAATGAATAACTTATGGCCTGATATAGCAATGTCTGATTTCATTTGAGTTCAAAACAGGCTATTATCAGAGGCACCAAACAGCCGAGGACCAAAAGGACAAAGTAATAATGTAGAGAGGAGAGAGAGCGTGAGAGAAATAAACAATGAGAACAGAGAGTTTACAATTGCTGCTTCCACAGGGATCGCAGTGAGTTCACTTAACATTTAACAGAGAAGAAGGAATAAGAGAGGGGCAGGGAGCGCTTTTATTGATCAGAGATCAGCTATTCTAAATCAAGGAAATCTAATTCAGCTCTAGATATGTTTTCCCATTATTAAAAGCCTGCCAAAAAGCAATACAGTGAACTTGTTTTGTCATTTTATGTTCAGTTTATTTCAGAATATATTTATTTTTTTATATGAAAGTGTCCACAACTGAATAAAAAATGAAGGCAATTATATTTTTATCTCAGAATTGTGTGATATAAAGTCGCAATAGATCTATAAGTGAGAATTGGAACAACTGTAAGAAAACAAAGACTAGTTAGTTAAAGGAGAAGTTCACTTTCAAAAAAACTTTTGCTGATAATTTACTCACCACCATGTCATCCAAGATGTCCAT
>JAUCNO010001092.1:2030395-2045145 GCA_032353835.1 Enteromius viviparus | reverse complement strand
TTACACAGTTTTGACACATCCTTAAGTACAATTTGAATGTATTAGTTGTGTCCCCCCCTAAAAATTGCTTGCGAGAAATTTTATGTTTATTGTCCCCCCCCTACTGCAAAATGAGATTTACGCCCATGCATTCGACAATATTTCTTTCTTCTTTCATTGACTCATCCGTACCTCTGCCCATTCTGTGGATCCCTGCAGACCAAACTCTTCTGCGTCCCAGCTGGCAAAGACCAGCGTCCTCCTCGGCCTCCAACCTAAAACACACACAGAGAATAATCATGTGAATTAAAAACAAAGCGGTACTGCTACACATGACTCTAGACAGCACACACCTTTCTTCAGGAGCTTCCCAGCGGCTCTCACGTTCTCGTGCACCACAGCAGCTCCTGACACCGGGTCAATCCCTCCAAACACCCAGGCGTCACGATGGCCGCCCAGAATCACGTACCTGTCTGAACACATAAAACCAAACTCAGCTACACACAACAAAACAAACCCAGACTAACACAACTCCAAAAGAAAACTAGATGAGCGGAAGTCACCTGGCTCCAGCGCTCCTCTGATCCAGCCAATCACGTTGTAGATACGGGTCACCTGATTATTGGTGTGGATGTTCATACGCACCTTACTGAAATTTTAAAGACAAAATACAATCAATATTTTCTAGTCTTTTGCTGTACAATGAATTAAAAAAACATACAATTAAAAACATTAATGTAAAAAAAGTAAATTATATGTGTGTTGGCATTTGTGGTTTATAATAAATGGTGTTTATTTTTGAAAATCTAAAAGTGCACTGTAAGGGGTTGGTTTAAGTGTACGGTGATCTAGTTTATACAGTATAGAAAAACATTACACCTATGGAGAATCCCCATAAACCACAAATAGCTTGTGTGTGTGTGTGTGTGTGTGTGTGTTTAAAGATGGCCTCCTCAAACACAAGGCCTTTGTATTAAACTGGCCGACCTCCAATAGAGTTCATTACAAAACAACAACAGAGCCACAGAAGTGTGTGTGATGTTGTGTGAATCTGTGTGTGTGTGTGTGCTGTGGGAAACAAGTGTGTGTCATCTCTCTTTGAGATTGCTGAGCGCACAAACCTCTCAGTCCTGCTGACATCACGCATAAAAATGAGTTAACCATTAGCAGGAGTGCATGAATATGCGTGTGTAAGCGGATTATGTATAGTGTAAAGTTGAAGCAATGCTTCATAACTGCAGGATCACAGGGTTTGGGGTTGAAGGTCAGGCCTGGACAGTTTGCTGCCCATGATATATGATTCATCCGAGCACATCATTCAGAAGAAATGTAACAACCTTTTGTAACTATTTTCGTTTACTTTAGAAATTAGAAGTCAAATGCTTTTTTAAAACTATTTCATGCTGTCTTAAGGCAAGACACCACAAGGGAATAGATAAAGATTTTGTCTGTGACAGATATCACCATATTTCTGTATTCATTCTGGTTTTCCAGAATAGAAATCCGAACATTGGATGAAGCAAAGTTTAAATTGCTTGTTATTTTCACGTATTAAACGTATTGTTTTTTACAAAGAATTTCTTTATCTTTATCACCCTATGCATGTAAGATTTCTGTCTCAGCCTTTGCAGATTTTAAATACAATACATATCTGTAGAGGCACATTAAAAATAAACACTTAAATGTGTATTTTAGATGTTTTCTGCCCACTAGTGTGAAGGAAGTCTTGTTAGGGAGTTTTTTTGTGGATTTGCAGAAGTGTCGGTCAAAAAGAAATTCTCATACTTCTGACTAAAACCATCCATGAATCCCGGTCCGAGCCTGTACGAGACGTTCAGAGCGCCTTTCCAGTTATCCGGCGGAAGAGGTCCTCCCATATGCCTACAGGAAGAGACATTACATAATTATACAACGATGGCCAGAATGATTAGAACGCTAGCATTTAAATAATATAGCAGTCTTATTTTCTATTTGTTTGAGTTAAACTTACTGCAGCAGGTGAATTGCATCATGATATCCGATGGGATGCACTGGAATCTTGGGAAGCCCCACTGCATCCTCCAGACTCGATCTGTAGGTAT
Source organism: Enteromius viviparus (assembly GCA_032353835.1). Taxonomy (NCBI): domain Eukaryota; kingdom Metazoa; phylum Chordata; class Actinopteri; order Cypriniformes; family Cyprinidae; genus Enteromius; species Enteromius viviparus. The sequence continues at coordinate 2,043,085 of JAUCNO010001092.1, read as the reverse complement.
ATTCTTCAAGACATTGACGATTCACAATGATCAAAAGAGTCAATTTATTGAATTCAGTTCATTAAATTGCACTTGCTCACCAATGGATCATCTGCAGTGAATGCCATCAAAATGAGCTTCTAAATAGCTGATAAAAACAATCCAGTTTAAATGGTTTATAATAAATCATAACACTTTCTACAGTGAAAAAGTCCATCTCCTGACTTGTGCATATTTCTCCTGATTCAAACTTTTTCACTGAAGAAAGCAATATTATAAACAGAGGACTTGTAAGCAAAAAATAAAGTTTCAAAAACACAGACATATTCTTTATAGAAGTTATGACAACCCCCGGTCAACACGTTTAAACACGGCCCCACTTTTGGGTTTATTTTCAAATGTTTACACAAAGAAAGGAGGCGGAGCTATTATTCTTGCAGTAGTGTTGCTGCAGGCGCCATGTTCTGGAGACACTGTGTTTCGCAAGTCCTGATTTTGCTGAGTTAGGCGTGTTTTGTTGACCCTGGAGCAACATTTCATTCCAAAATGTTAGTTTTGATCATATTTCTACACCTAACCCTACCCCTACCCATGAGTAATGCCTAAAATCAGAGGAAATGATAGATGACTGACACTGATGTACCAGCACCAAACACTGATTGTAAGCCCAAACTTCACAAAAACTATCAACTGGTTCTTCAAATCTGATTGGCTAATCACAATGTTGTTCCAGGGACACGCGGAACTCAGCAAAATCAGGTTCTGCCTGTTTGCACATTGTGAACGTGAAACTACTTCAAACTACTTCAGTGTTTGCAAAAGAGGAGAACTAGAAATCAGTGGTCAAATTGTATTTACTATACTGTTCCAGAACAGTTCAACCCAAATATTAGGGTGTGTTCAGGATGGACTCCTAAAACCTGGGGAGTAGTCTATGCTGCCTGTACACAGAGACCATAAAGTGGAGCAATTCTACCTCGGCAAGGACAGTCTGGGGCTTCACAACCTTTAAGCAATTGTGTTTTCTTATTAAAGAACCTGTTGCTTACTATTCAAACGCAAGTTTTGAGAAGTGTAGTGCTTGTCGTTTGTCGTGTCTCATGTCAAGAATACAGTACTAAGTCATGATAATCAGTAATTATATATCCACTAGATTGCTCTTTATAGCAAAATTATATGACCCCTTTAAGTTAAACACGTCTTAATTGCTGGATTACTTGTGGATTATTATGATATTTTTTTATCGAGGAATCAGTAGAGAGTCTCTCGGAGACACACGCACAGACCTTTGGCCGGGTATCCAGGTGTGAGCGGGTCTCCCGCCCCGTTCAGATTCAGCACGTTTCCTCTCTGAGCGCCTCCTCCGGGCAGGTTCCATCCGTCGGGATACGGCTTCACTCCATCAGCACAGTAATCTGCAGGATCTGAGAACAGCACGATCCCTTTAGCTCCCGCTAACATCGCGTTCTTCACCTGCAAACACGAGCAAGCTACTTCACTCAAACGCCATTCCCAGACCACAGTATTTTCTTATGTATGTGAAACATAAACATCTAGTTAAACATCTTGCCAATCCTCACCTTGTTCCCACGGAAGATTTTGCCGTATCTAGCGATGACGATTTTTCCTGAACAGTTTATTCCCAACTCTCTCTCCAGCTTAAAGAAATCCTCCGTTCGGCCGTAATTAACATAAACCAGCTCATCCTAAAGTTCAGCAGGGTCACAACATATTTCTTATGCTTTAGAAGTAAGACTTCTATGCACACCAAGGCTGCATTTAAATGATCAAAAATACAGTAAAATCATTCATTATTATTACCATTTTAAATAGCCGTTTTCTGCGTCAATATAGTGTAAAATGTAATTAATTTCTACAATCAAAGCTGAATTTTCAGCATCATTTCGATATTTAGAATTGAAAATGTAATACATTTCATTTTTAAGGGATACTTGAGGAATAGAAAAGTCAAAAGAATAGAATTTATTTGAAATCGAAATCTCTTGTAACCTTGTCTTTACAGTCAGTTTTGTAAATAGAATAATTATTTTCTTGAAAACAATATGATGTAACATTTGCATTTTGCATCGAGACTCGAGTTTTGATTTTACGTTGATTGCAAAATAACTTGTGTCAGTATTCAAGCATCACCTCTGGTTGTCCTTTCGCAGAGAAAGCACTATAAGGAGGGACAATATCAGTAACATCTTCATAACCCTCAGGGACCGGCTCAGCCAGAGAGGTGTTAAAGATCTGAGAGAGGGAAAGTGACATGTTGATGTAATCCACAGATACAGTGATGAACTATAACCGGTCATCATGACATCCAAGCTGGAGTCGTTGTTTGCAGCCTCACTAGTAAAAAGATAAATGTTCTTTCACACGAGAGAAAGAAAAGACCAACACTCTACACACAACTGTTTTTGGCTGTTTAAAGTTCTGGAGTTGCTTTGGAGATTTAAAAAAGTAACATTAAATGTTCTTTAGATCATTGTTTTGGATTCTGGAAAGAACAAAGTATATAAATACATTTTTACTCTTTGTGGAACTATGACATCATCAGGCCTTAAATGTTCTATTTAAACACATTTAAAAATGTAAGTATATTGGAATTTCATTTTAAAGGGTGCATTTGTGTCTAGTGCATGTGAGCTTGCACAACTTAGTGCACTCGATAGCATAAAGAAACTGAGTATGCAAAGTACTGGCTGACTGATAAGAGTTTTGTAATGTTCGTTGCAACACCTCGAAGGCAGAGTGTCTTTTATATTCACACAATTGCTCAAATTAAACCTTCATTTATATGCATTACTACTGATTGACCCTGAAAGTGTATATCCAAGACAAGGCCTGTTTGTGTGTGTTTGGGTTCTGGTTGTGAGTGTGTACCTCATTGCCCAGATGGTCCACTATGGAGATGTAATTGGGGTTAGTTTTATTTGGGTATGACAGCAGCACGTCGTACGGCACTAGCTCCACTGAGTCCAGCCCAAACTCCATCCACTCGGTCAGGATCCGCTCCGCCAGATCCAGATTCTGCTGTGATCCAGCCATATGGGGCAGCTTTGTGAACTTCCTGTTTAGTGAATTATTATCCAGATCTTAAAATCTAGGTGTGTTTCAGACTAACATGCACTAATATGAATTATTCACCCCAAAATGAATATAATCAACCCAAGGAGGTCTGAGATGGAGATGAAACTCCATTAAAGGAGATTTGGAGAAATTTAGCATTAAGTTGCTCACTAATGGATCCTCTGCAATGAATGGGTGCCGTCAGAATGAGATTCTAAATAGCTAATAAAACATCACAATAATTTAGTCCAAGCTGTTTATAATATACATTAACACTTCCTTCTGACTAACTTTAAGTATGTTTTAGACAATAACAATGTTCTAACCTTTAGAGGTGTCGCAATAATGAACAGATATAGAGATAGATGAGATGGCTACAGATGTCTGTCTGACAATACTAATAGCTTTACGATCTTGTAATTTGGAGAATAAGATGAAGTAATCAGTAACAGACGGGGGATGCAGATTTGACAAATTAATAAACCAGTCAAATTAGAGAAGAGGATTTCATGTCACATAATGTTCTTGTCCTATATAAATGGTTGTATTCTTGTTGCTGGTGGGATTCACTTAAAGAAGAGACATTATTAAGCCCTAGGCAAACTTAAGTCAAGTGCTTTGGGGATTTCTAACACAGACGGCACCCATTCACTGCAGAGGATCCATTGGTCCATCCATGAAATTGGAGAGCAAGTGATGTAATGCTACATTTCTTCAAATACGTTCATACCTGAGGGTAAGTAACTATTCAGGAAATATTCATTTTTGGGCTAGCTATTTCTTTAATGATACTATTCAATATTGACTAGTTTATTTAAGGTATGTGCACAGACAGGCGTCTTTTCCCCACCTGAGATGGTTTTTAATATTCTCTGCCTGCATCTCATCCAGAAAGTCATGCAGGAAGCTTTTTGATGCATGTCCCTGATTGACAGTAGTAGGTCGAGCGAACCAACCTGAGAACCGCAGTTATGAGAAACAGACACCTGTTACACTAAACCATGTCTGAAACATATTAGTGATTAATCTGCATAAAAGGAAATTCTGTTTAAAATCAAAAATGCAATAGAGTATTACTGAAAGCAACAATAAAGTGCACAAAACATTCAGGGTTCCCACGCTTTCCATTTGATGACTTTGTCTTTGCAAGTATGGTTTTTTTATTTTGTTTATTTTTAAGAGCCATAAACATAAGCACTGACACTTTTTTCAGATCTCGGATATTACCAGGTTTTCCATTTATGATCTCTTGTTGAATAACCCACATTTATACAAGTCCTCGTTTTTTATTGTTAAACACCAGTTTTTTTGTTTTTTTATTGTTTGAAGTGAACGGGGTCTCAGTATAGACACACCTGCCCTGGAGGGATTCAAGAGCTGGAATGCAGCGCATGAGATCTGGACAGGTGAAACCAACAGGTATCAAACACCTGAGTGTTTTTGACTATAAGCAATGAAAGCAAAAACACTAGTTAATGATAATCTAAAGGGTCTTAGTATTTAAAAACTTTTAAAACAAATGCATCAACTATCCCTTGGAAAAATGCACAGCAGACAGTCTTAAACAACTTGAATCTGCATCACGATAAGCAATGCAGACAATAATAAAAGTAGAAAAACTCACCAATAATAAAGCCGATCAAGAAGAAAGCCGTAATAACTGTTAACCGGCAGAGCCAGCTGATTACTTTATCCTCAGATCCCATTTGAACACGCGCCTCACTTAAACGCGATGAAAGTTGGCGAACAAGTATTAGGAGTGAGAAATGTAGGCGGGTTTGGGTTCATTAGTTCATTGCAGGGAATCGGTTCGTTTGAATGAACATGACTGACTATTTCGCTTGACTTGTCAAGCAAAATAAAAGTTATCGTGTATCATTTTACGCGTTTCTTCCAATATTTGGTTTTCCTCGCCGCTAAAACAAACTGATTAAACTAGCTTAAGAAGCCAGTTTCTCCCAAAACCGACCAGCTCAAAAGATGCCAGTAAGACGTATATATTTCACTCTTAATCACATCGACAAAATTAATTGTTTCAGACGGTAAAATTTGTGTGTTATTCCAACGCTTGACCGAGCACATGTGCTTTAAAAACAGCTGTTTAAGAGTGACTTGCAAATGCTTTGTTTTGATTCTAGAGAGTCACTACAATGAAGCGACTCGGAAGAATGATTCTTTTGGCGAATCGGACATCGCCGGTTCAGTGTTCGGTTGCCTGTAGACAATATATAAATAGACGTGCACGCAGATGCCAGATGGAGTTAAAGTAAATACCGTCTCATAAAATACAGTTCCAATGAATCGCTAATGATGTTAGTAAAAGAATGGTTGTAAATAAACCGAACTCATTTTCGTTGTTTGAACAGTGTTGCTGAAGCGTGAAGGAGCTCGCAGGTCTCGTGTGGCTGGGTTATTGTTGTAGTTTCTTAGTTTTAATGCAGTTAATTGGCATAACATGACGCGCTTTGTTAATGTAATGAAATTAAAAATAGGCCTAACATTTTGACACTTGCACGCGTTTAGCGATAGATGGCGCCGTCGGCACACCTTTCATTCATTTATTCGGTGCAACCAAGTTAGAAGATAAAATATAACGTTTTTTCCAACTGCACAAGTTCTTCAATACAAGTAAAAAGATGGACGGACTAGAAAAAAACATGACAACTTCGCTTTCACGATCTAACTCATATGCCGTTTTATTATAGGCTACATTATTTACATTTCATGAGTAAATAAAGACAGCAGGCTAGTGTTTTGTTTTTACTTCTAAATATGGCTTCTATAAAGTATTAATTCTGTTTCCTTGAGTATAATCATTATTAAAATAACTAGGTTTAAAAAAGTTTCAGACAGGACGGGAGGGCGTTTGGTGGGAGGCGCGTGAGCGGCGGCACGCGGAGTCCCGGGGAAGACCGTCACTGCACGGAGAGTCCAGCGGCTGCACCGGTGATGCTTAACCGCGGTGCGCGAGGAGAGCGCGCGCGAGACAATCATGAGCGTCGCGCTGAAGAGCTGGAGGGCCAATGAAGGACCCAAACACTTGATTATGGTGAGATGAGAGATTCACTCACTGTACTGTTGTCACACAGTGTTTGAGATGAAGTCAGTTGGATTGTTGTGTTTTAATTGTTTTGGGCAGATTGTTTGGGTTGCGGTCAACGTCTTCTTGTTCTGGAGAACATTCATGAACTTCAGCGGAGCGCAGTATTATTATCTACACAAGATGCTGGGGGTAGGTTTTAAGATTATGCGTAAAGTTTTGGGGTGTGTGAGTGAGTTTTACAGGGGTGTAGAGAAAACAAAGTTTGCGTGGGGTGTGTATATTACGCGTTATAAGGTTATAAGGTGTTTGTGTGTGTGTAGCCATTGAGAGTTTGACAGGCGTGTGTTAGTTTTTATTGTAACATTTGGTGTGTGTTTTACATTTTACAGTACGAGATGTGTGTATGGCGATATATGCCCAGATGGCAATACCCCCTTAAAATATGGAAACCCAGAATGTTTGTGTGTACAGATGGTGTTGTGTCTGTGTGTGTGTTGCTGTGAGATGGACAGGATGTCCACAACACTCCTGTGTAAATTAGGGTAATTGTTGTCACAGGTTATTGTTTAAAGTCCTGGAAAGATGCTGTGCAGGGACGAACAACTTTCCAAAAACAAACTACTCTTTGTGTTAGCTAAGACCTTTTAACACATATGCCAGGAAGGGTCAGTTGCAGCAGTCTTTCTCTCTCTGTGTGTGTGTGAGCTGTAATCCCTCATATGTAGCAGGGCTGTTGTGTTTCTATATAGAGCTGAACAGGCGTGTAACAACTTGCTCACCTCTGTACAGGAAACAATGATCAAACACCACTGCAACACACATACCAACACTCACATACACTACAGATTTTCTCCTTGATTTCAGGTTTAATTCTTTAGAAATGCAAAAAAAACTTTAAATTAAAAAAAAATTGAAAGCCTGCTGCAGGTCTCAAAAAGTTGGCAAGGGGGGCAACAAAGGGTTGAAAAAGCAAGAAATTTAATTTAAAAAAGACTGAGCTGGGAGAACTTCTAGCAACTAATTAAGTTAATTGACATTTACAGTTTGACAGTTAACTGTGCTGCTTGCATCACGTTTCTGTATTTGGTTTTGTTGTGAGTATCTGCAGCATGTTTCTGTTTAAACTATATTCTTTCTTTTTTATGTGCATGTGTTTAAGGTGCATGTTTTGCATAATGTTTGTGAAAACTATTGTTCTAACCCCTGTGTATGTGTTTCTTCAGCTGGGGCTCTGCATCAGTCGAGCATCGGCCTCTGTTCTAAACTTTAACTGCAGTCTGGTGCTTCTGCCGATGTGCCGCTCGCTGCTTACCTTCCTCCGAGGATCTCAGCGGGTAAGAAAGACATCACGTGCGCTCCGATATTAATGCATTCATGTCAAGTTTGCGACTTCACATGTTTATTGCATGTTACTGCCACACTGATTAGGGGTTTGTTTAGACTCTGACTCTTTCTCTGTCCGTCAGGTGACAGGTAGACATGTTCGTCGGATGCTGGATAAGAGTAAGACGTTTCATGTGGCGTGTGGATTCACCATATGTGTCTTCTCAGGTACTGACCACAGTTTGTGTTGTTTGCATGAAAGTTAATTAGACATGAACAGACTGTCTGACTGACATAAAGTGACCAGTTTGCTTATTAGGAGTTTGGTCATGTAAAACTGAAAGCTGTGAGAGCAAAACATGGCAAGTTGCATTTACTTCTGTAGCGCATTTATATAAATTAATGCAGATCGTTTCAAAGCAGCTTCACAGTAATAAACAAGAAAATAGCATATAAACTTCTCCATATAAACAACATAGGGCAGCTTTGTTCCAAAATATTTAGTTTGCTGATGATAAAGTGTTTTAAGAATAAGATTAGATTCTATGAACTGTAAAAAATTGCTACAAATTTGTCCTCAGAAGTGGTGCTGTAGCAGCTTGAAAAAAAGTTCTCCGCATGATTTTTGGTTTGCAAGTCCAGGCAGTAAGATGCAGTTTGTCATTTTGAGAAAGATTGTACCATCGTTGGTACGTTATGCTTCAGACAGTAGACAGACCAAACAGACTCAAGAACAATGAGAGAGACCACGCAGACAGACAGCAGATTACACTCACTTCATGGGAGAGGAAGAACAGATTACTTCGGTCGAGTCACTAGTCTGTCTGAAAGCACTCTTTTTGTATATTTATGCATGTCGCACAGGGTTATTATAGGAAAATGAAACAATAGTTTTTTTGGAGTTGGAATTAAAATAAAAGTTAACTTGGATAAAATAAAAATATAAAAACTTATAATTTATTACTAATTAAGAAATGAATTTAAAAAAACTACTTAAAAGTATTTTAAGCTTAAGTATATTTAAGCTTTTTTTTTTGTTTCCTTTGCCGCTGATTGATCCAAGGCCTCGTTGATTTGATCTTGTGCATCTCAGGTTTTGAAGAAAAAAATCTGTAAACTTTTGGCAAATTTTGAGGATGTTTATGTTGCACCTGGATTCTCATCACATATGCTTATATTCAAACCCAGACCAATCTATGATCAAACAGTACTAAAAAAAAATAAAACCTGTTTGAATTGGGAGGAAAGTTGATAAAAAAATCCAACACCCCACCCAAACCCTTTTTTATTACATTTCTTACATAATTTATTACATAATTTTATTCATTTATTGGTATAGATGTTTAAAAAAATGTTTTTGCCATGCATTTTTGTTGGTGAGTACAAACTATATTCTTTGTTAATTGGCTGGTGCTTTTTTATGTGCATGTGTTTAAGGTGCATGTTTTGCATAATGTTGCAAACACCTGTGTATGTGTTTCTTCAGCTGGGCCTCTGCATCAAAAAAATCGGTTTGCGTTGATTCTCATATATGCCATGTATTAAAAAAACATCAAACATTCCTAATAATGTAACATAATGAGAGATTTACAAGCAATTTTTGTAGGCCAGGGATTTCTGACCAGGAACGCCACGAGTGTAACAATGTGGGGAAAAACAAAAAAAACTAAAGTAGAAACATTATTCAAGCTTGTTGGGAAGTTGTTACACCCTGTGTGAGCAACGGTGTCCAGTTTCATTGCAGTGGAATAACATTAACTAGCATTATCAGGAAAAAGAAAATCCTCTCTGGGTCAAAAGACAAGAACACAAAAAGCTCAAATAAATGTACAAAAAACACAACACAACATCAAAGCCATCAAAAGTATACTGTATCTGAAATCTATGCCAGCATCTCAGAGATATAAAAATAACTGCTGTCTGAGAGTTTGACCTGGTAAATAACTTCGTCTAGTGTTGCAGTGACAGGCTAGACAGTTTTGCCAGTCGACAGGTGTGTGTGCGTGCGTGCGTGTGTGTGATATTTGTGTGTGTGTGTGTGTGTGTGTGTGTGTGTGTTGAGAACACAGGAATATCCTGAGGGATTCCCAGGGGGTTTTATCTGCTGTCTGAGGCCCCCCCTCATTTCCTGTCTCAGTGCATTGTGGTCTTGTTCTAATTACAAAGCTCTTAGGCATCCTGTTACCATGACAACGGAAACACAAGCTACAACACACACACACACACACACACACACAAAGAGAGCTGCTTAATAGACAAATTGTCTTCCACACATACTTTACATATGCTGTCATTCCATGTGTGTGTTTTGTCTGAGTTGTGTGATGTTGATGTGTTTGTGGGTGTCTATGTCTGCAGTGGTTCATGTGAGCACTCACCTCGTGAACATGGTCAGTTTCTCTGCCAGATATTCAGAAGATTTCCCTGCGCTCAATGTCGCTCAATATCGAGGACAGGTAACACAGATATTTACAGTATTTAGTATAATACATTTTTTGTTTTGTTTCTGCAAAGGTTTGGATTTGATTTTGTCATTGGTGAGCGCAGACAACAGACATTTCATTGTTTAATTAAAATAATTGCTTCGGACAATTTCGTAGTTACTGGAGTGTCTTGACTAAATTCTACAACCTTGAAAATGATAACAATCAATGTCTGACTAGAAGCTCTCTCTCCTTAGAGGTCAAACAACTGATAAAGGAGTTCATCCAAAGTTCACAAAAACCTTACAGACTTGTATATATCCATAAGGTTTGATATAAGTCAGATACTGAAGTCAGTTGCTTTTTTTAACTGTTGGATGGTCTCTGAGATTTGTATTTGTGGGGGGAAAAAAAGAAAATCAGAAAAAAGATTCACAATCACAATTCAGATTCATGAACCTGGACCCAAGTCAACACCTGAGTCAAATGACTCATAATCCATATCTGAAGCGAATGATTCATGCTCAGAAGAGATCATACAGCTGGCGACATGATTCGCCAAACAGCTCCCGAGTTGTGATCCGAATCAAATGACCTGCATCGAAATACTGATCCGAATCAAACGATTAGTGATTCATGATTCACAATTAAATGATTCACAACCCAATCTGATTCAGGTGATTCATAAAAAGTGCTGATCTGAATAAAGATTCAAAGGGCCATCATTTCAGATCAGTATTTCATTTGTCATGATTCACGGACCTGCTCTGAAGCATAGACTATCGAAAGTCCCAATCTGAATCAAATTATTCGCAATATGAATTCTCTGATTTGAGGGGGAAAAAAACATGATGTCTACAAATAGAACCCCCAAAACATATTCTCTTAGGGAATTGGTTTTCTGCTAACTAGTGAAAACACTCCATTAATATGGCATGTTGCTCCTCAGAATAACTGTTAGAATAGAAACATTGTCTGCGATGACTGACTTTGTAGCTTAAGTCAATATATTTGAATTTTTTTTTTAAATCGTTGTGCTGTGCAATATTAAAAACTGTGGTAATTATGCTTTAATCTCTTTAGGATCCTAGAGTTCTCATCATAAGCACAGGTGACTCACATTTCTAAATCTCCCTTCGTTACATCAGTGTGTGGTTTAATATAATGAAACTGAAATGATGGCAGTTAATGTAGGATGATTGAAAAGTCTTCTAACTTTGTAAAGTTTGTCTCTTTTTTTGTGTTTAAGACCGATTGTTAGCTGAAGTGTTATATCTCTTTAACTGAATGAATTAAATACATATTTTAAGTTATTTTTATACAACTTAATTTAAAAAAAATATATAAAAAATTATTACATACATTTTCAATGTTTATTTCAATTGTAATAGTATATGCTTTTCTAATACTTTTTATTATAATTCATATTTTTAATATTTAGGTTTAAAATATATATATATATTTTAAATATTGCTATGTGCTTGTCATTTCTATATATATATTTTTTTTTTGGTTTAATTTGTTTTCATTTCAGTCTTAGCTCAGATTTAGTTCAGATTTAATTTAATTGAATTAATTTATTTAACAACACATTTTTTTTGCCATTTTTAAAATTTATTTATATTTAACTTTATTTCAGCTTTGTTTAATTAGTTAAAATATGTGAAAGACTTCATAACCCTGTTAGAGAACTGATTTTGTTGGCTCTTTTCTCAGTTCCTGGAGTTACAGGTGTTCTGTTGGTGCTGGTGTTGTTTCTGATGTTTACGGCGTCGTCTTATTGTATTAGGTGAGAACGTATAACCCTTTAACTGTTGACCTGCTTGTGAACCTACTCTCCTCTATCTAGACTTTACACACACACACTCAACTGTAATTACAGAGACTGTTACCTGGAGGGGTTCTTCCCCTCTGATTGATCTGGGGCCGATGGGCTTCTCTTCTCCATTGTCCTGCTATAATTGAGGTGCTTTAGTTCACTTTAGGACCCTTCAAGAGCGCCTCGTTCAATTGTAGAGACCTGAACACTGTGCTACATGTTCTTTTATCTCGCTCTCCTTTTTATTTGAGTGCAATTTTTTTGTTTTTTCAAAGAGTCTCAAGCTACGAGATTTTCTGGTACACTCACAACCTCTTCATCGTGTTCTACATTATTCTGATGGTCCACGTAGCGGGGTGAGTTAATCAATGTATTTCCCTCACACTCCATCAAACAAGACATTCAATTTGGACAGAATTTGAAAAAAATACTTAATATGTGTCCCCAAAACTTTAAATATGAACTGAAAATAGGATGCAAAAGCTGCACTGATGGCATGCTGTTTATATATATACTCGATGCATAACTTTTGTACTGTTATTACCCACAATTCGTAAATGTCAAAATATTAAAGAGCAGGAAATATGGGTTTTAAAAAATATGTTATTTGCCGTTTGTAATGTAGCTGTCCTTCAAAATAAACAGTCTGCAAAGTTGTAAATCAAAAAATGCATGACAAAGAAAGATATTGTCTCTCAAAAGAAAGAGTCGAGTCAGAATCGATGAGTCAATACATTTTCTAATCTTCTGCCTGTTACCAGTATACACTTGATAACATATTTGCTTAATGCCGATTCTACGAAGTCAAAGCCTTGGGAAAAATCTATTAGTGGCGACCAATCAAAATCGACTTGTCCAACTGACCAATCAGAGCAGAGTTGGCATATAGAAGGGAGGGGTTTACAGATCTTAAAGTGCCCCTATTGTGCCATTTTAAAGGTGGCTAATATTCAGGGACGTGCACAGGAATTTTGAGGGGCAGTTGCTCTGACCTGAAAAAAGGGCACCTTTATAATTATAGCCTTTAT
>JAUCNO010001092.1:2013546-2030295 GCA_032353835.1 Enteromius viviparus | reverse complement strand
ACATTATGCAAAATATGTTACCCAGTGACGTGGCTCGGTAACAGAGGAAGATTCAAATTGCTGACGACTCGTGTAGGTGAATGTGAGTCGACTCTTGTTTTTGATAGACAATAACTTTATTAATCGTGCACTGTCAGCGTCACATCTTTGCAGATAGTTTATGTTCACATACAGCTACATGACACACTGCATGAACGATCATATTTGAAAAAACATAATAGGGGCACTTTAAGATCCGAAATGATTCAAACGAGTCGTATTGAAGTCATTGCAAAATGATTCTAATATTAAATGCATATTCTAACAAAAATACAATGTTTTCTGACCTTAGATTTTAAAGCTGTTGTGGGGGACACTTTAAAATACCATATTACAAAAATTATTAAGTGTGATTTTCTTTAATGAAATTGTGAATTGACTTTTCTTTATGCATTTACTTAAGTTGCAAAATTAAGTTGTGCATTTTTTTATTTAAAACGAGCAAGTAAAATATACTATAAAATTCAAGCCTTTTTTTACTTTTGGAAATTGACATAAAAATGAATGCAGATCGGCAGGAAGTTGTATTTTCATACTTTTACAAGATTGCATACAGACCATTTGACACATTGCATTCCAATCAAATTGTAACTGGGGCCTTTATAGCTGTTTGTTTTATATGATATGATTGACGCCTCTCTGTCCAATAGGGGAGCTTTGAAGTATCAATCAAACGTGGAGACCCACCCACCTGGGTGTACACGCCGCAATCTCACATCATTGACCAATCGCAAAGCAGCAGGAGAGAAGGGGGCGGGGTTTTCAGGTGAACCGCAAACAGTTTGTCAAGAAGAGGCTCGTTTTCAACCCCATTTTCCTCAGGTCTGTCTGAATATGATTTAATAATTGATTCTGTGTTGTTGTTTATATAGTTTTGTATGTACAGCTATATGATTATCCGTTGTTGTGTGTGTGTGTGTTTTAGACATGGTTGTGGGTGTCAGCTCCTCTCTGCCTGTACTGTGCTGAGCGCTTGTATCGTTTCATAAGAAGCAGCACTGCTCCCGTTACCATAGTTTCTGTCGTTAGTCATCCATGTAATGTGGTAGAATTGCGCATGCTGAAGAGCGGCTTTAAGCCCCGCCCTGGACAGGTGAGCCCCGCCTCCACACGGTGACATTAAAGTTTGTTTGCAAATTTTTAAATAAGAGTTCAGTTTGCGACACACCTTTTCAAACATTTATGGTCTGTAAGATACTGTTTTTTTAAGATACAAATGCTTTTATTCAGCATGGAGGCATTACATTAATTAGTAAAGATAGATTTGTATTTCAATATTTTCTAAATTATTTTGCTTGTTTCAAATAAAAACTCACTTATTTTGACTTTTTTTTCCTGAGTATTTAATAAAATAAAAAAAATTATAAAAATATAATAAAAAAAATTAATATTAGCATGCAATAAATACTTAATTTTTAAGAATATTTAGATATTTTGGCTGGAAATGAGACATAATATGTATGCTAGAAAAGCTTCAGTAAGCAGAGCCTACAAAAATATCTGTATATGGCCCATTGAGTGTAAATGTTAGTATTTATTTGATTTAAAAATGCATATTTAATATCATGTCTAAAATGTGTTTTTGTGGTGTTTTCTGTAGTACATCCTGCTGAACTGCCCGAGTGTGTCGTCATTTGAAAACCATCCCTTTACTCTTACCACAGTGAGTCCGTTTGTGTGTATTACTGCATTCAAGTCATGATCATAATCATAAAATAAAAGCATACGAACTCCACTGCAATGCCATAATTACCGATGGGAAACTCAGGAATTTATTTAGGCGCCAACTTGTTTGCGTCATGGCTAATTGATATTGCTCATAATCACAGTTTAATTGTACGTTGACATATTTTTATACAAAGTGACTGGCAAATTAGGGATACAAAAACAATTACGAGTGTCATTATTGTGACTCATGTTGAATGCACATCATATTACAGTGCACAAGCAGGACCTGATGGTAGCATATGCACATTCTTCATTAAAGGCATTTTCAGTGATGTAATGCTGCTGGAGATTGTTACAGGATCAAATTGCGCTCTCATTCAAACAAAACATTCCTGATGGTCTGTGTAAATGTTTCCATTAAAAAGCATTTTTTGTAGCACGCAAATAATAGCAGTACACTTCTTCACTTCTTCGTTAGCAGTCTCTGCCAAGTAAAACTTTTTTTAGCCACGCGTACACTTTGCTTGGAGTCTTTTCGCCCGCAGGGGTCTGTTTCCTTTAATGCATGACTGTACCTGATCCTCACGCTCAATCCCTGCTCTCTGTGTGTGTTTGACTGCTCCTCAGTGTCCAACAGGGAAGAATGAAACATTTGGTATTCATCTCAGAGTGCTGGGGGACTGGACCTGTAAGTGTACACACACACACACATGCATGATAAATAAAAGATGCTGTGCTCCATATTATCTAGTTCAAAGTTTTCTGTCAGAAAGTGTGCAGTTTGGATTAAAACACACTCTTACACGCACATTTTTGTTGGCTCAGCCCTGTTTTGAGGCACTTTCCATTATGTCATGCTTTACTAGTTCCTGGAAGAAAAACAAACTAAACAAAAGAAATACCACATACCAGTACACACTGGGGATAAAACCGATTTACAATAAAGCACCTGTTTATATGTAGAGACCATAAGCATAGCAGAACACTAACATCCATCTAATATACGCCGTATAGCGCTGTGTGTTAAAAACAACCCAGAGCAAATTAAAAACTACTTAGCAACGCTTTAACAACCGCAGAGAAATCCTGAGGAACTTTAGACTGTAGTATATAGAAGCCCGCTTCTGCCACTAAATGAAAAATAAAAAAGTAATAGCTTTTTATCTCACAAATCTGTTTTTTACCCACTATTTCCAGTTCATAACTGCACAATACGGATGCATGTCAGAAATTAAAGTTATAACCTCACATCTGCAAACCAAAAGTGAGAACTGTAAGATGCAACAGAAAAGTAAGAAATTCAAGACACAGTTCTTGCTTATTTTCTTGCAGTTGCGAGTTTATAAGATGTAAACATATTACGAGAAACAAAGTCTAAAAAAATCACTATTCATTTTTCTATTTTTCTAACAGACGAAGAGCTTTTTTAAATGCTTTAGCATTTTTTTAACATTTGTATTTGTTTTATGTGACCCTGGACCACAAAACCAGTCATTTTTCAAAATATGAAAGCTTAATAAGTAAGATAGGACAATATTTGGCTGAGATAAGACTAAATGAAAGTCTGGAATCTGAGGGTGCAAGAAAATCACCTTTAAAGTTTTCAGCAATGCATATCTCTTTTCTTAATATCTTAAAGATCTTTTGGCATGAAATAAAAATTCATAATTGTGACCCATACAGTGTATGGCTGTTGCTACTAAGTTTTGTGGTCTAGGGTCACATGTTATGCACATATATTGTTGATTTGTCTTTGTTATTCCTCAGCAAGATTTTCCCAGCTGCTGCTTCAAAAGTCGAACAGCTCTGAGATACTTCCCATGATGCATCAGAGGAGATATCCCACGTAAGTCTGCTGCTCTGTGGGAACAGTGTAAGCGGTGTTAATGAAAGTCATGATCTCTCAGTATACTTGGAGGTGAAAGGTCACAACCCTCTGTCTGCGTCATTTCCTGGGAAGACAGAGCAGTTGTCCGAAACCAGTGTTGTGTGGGCGGGGTGACAGGCTTTAACAAGTCTTGCTGTCCAGCCCGAATGAATGACATCATTTCCTCTCATAAAAATGTTTTTTCACAGTGGATCAGTGTGTGTGTGTGTGTACAGTGGGAACAACTGCACATCCTCTTCCTGTGTGTGTGTGCTTGTTTATTTGTGTTTCTTTTCTGCTGTCGTGTGTATGTGTGCGTGTTTGTCTCGTTTTATCAATGGACAACCTGACAGTGGCAGTGGTTATCAGATCTGTTCGTCATAGCATACTAATATTTTAGTATGTATACTGTGCATAGTTTGCTAAATTTCTCCATTTAATAACTAAATGACATTTAACAAGATATGCAGTGTTCAGCTGTGCACAGAATGCAATGTTCCACAATGCAATGCCAAATTCTTTTTCTTGTGATCTGATTGGCCCACAAAGACAATTTACATAATTGGATTTAGAATGCAAAATAACCTATATACCCTAAACGTATATCATTTCACAGAAAAAGGTTTTGCTAAAACTATATTAGTGGGTTCATTTCTTTGGTGCACTAGTAGATTTTGTAGACAATGTAGATTTTCATGATATGTCACATTTAAAATTATTTGGTGTTTAATACATTGTTTTTTGGAATGTTATGAAATTCTTCAGTTGAACATTTGTGTAACAGTTTTTTTTAAAGTACCTCTATTTTGAATGTTTGAAAAGATTTTTCAATGCAGTTTGGCATTGGTCTGAATGAAAAAGCTAATTCATTCTTCACCACTTGGTGTCGTTTTTGGAGCTTTAAAAATAAAAATAAACATGCATATTAAAAATAAATGAAAATGCATAGTAAAAATAAATGCCTATGTGACCCTGGACAACAAAACCAGTCATAAGTGTTAATTTTCAGAAATTAAGATTTATACATGATCTGAAAGCTGAATAAATAAGCGTCCCATTGATGCATGATTTGGATGGATAGGGCAATATTTGACTGAGATATAACTTATATGAACATCTGGAATCTGAGGGTACAGAAAAATCTAAATGTTGAGAAAATCACCTTTAAAGTTGTTCAAATGAAGATCTTATTAATGCATATTACTAATCAAAAATTAAGTTTTAACATATTTTCGTGATCTTACATGATCTTTAATTATTACCCTAAGGATTTTTGCCCCAAAAAAAAATCTATTATTTTGACCCATTCTATGTATTTCTGGCTATTTCTACAAATATACCCCAGCGACTTAAGACTTGGTTTTGTGCTCCAGGGTCACATATTATAAAAAAATGAAAGTGTTTTTTGACCTTGCATTGTTGTCAACCTGTTGTCTAAGATTCCCCCAAACCAAAATATGAACCTTTTATAACCCATAATATGGGCACTTTAAAAGTTGCTACTTCTTTTGGAATGTACAGAGCGCATTTAATAATAACTTCCCGTAATGTTTGCAGAATGATCAAATGACACGTTTCCCTTAATATTTGCAAAACCAAGTCAAAAAAGCAAAGCTTTGAATTTTCCAAATATAATGTTTTAATAGCTAAAGTTTTAAGGTATTCTTAGTATTAATATTAGTATGTAGGAGTCAGGATGCTAGTATCCCAATAATTCTGAATGTATTCCATGCATACAGAGAATTCGCACACAGTGCACAGTTTGCATACTGCAGAAATAGCATGGATAATGTATTATTCTGATCATGTGCATCTTTTCTAATCTCCTTGGTTCTTCTGCTTTCTTGTCCCGCCCCAGAGTGCACGTGGATGGTCCGTTTGGCAGCCCGTCAGAAGAGGTGTTCAACTACGAGGTCAGCCTGTGTGTGGCGGGAGGGATCGGAGTCACGCCGTTCGCTTGTGTTCTACAAGCACTATTGTGAGTGAGACAACCTGTCATTCGCTTTACTGTAACATCAGATCGTTCTTAAACTACACCGTACACACTGTATCCTGCATTTCTTTAGTTCAGATGGTGGCCATAGCTTTGATTCCAGTAATAGATCTTCCCAGGGTCTATGTGTGCAGAACGTACGATGCACTTTGTACATACTATGTGCTAAAAATAATAAAAGTATGCTATTATGCAAATCTCATATGCATAATATACAGTGTAAATAGCAAGTAAAATGAAGGTGTTGTGTGTTGCAGTGAGGACTGGCGTCAGTACAAGTTGAGGAGGCTGTATTTCGTTTGGGTTTGCAGGGACCTTCAGTCTTTCTACTGGTTTGCTGATCTGCTGTGTGGCCTTCACGAGAGGGTAAAACCCATCATTATGAGTTCATTCCATAGGCATAATGGATTATATTCTAGACAAACTGTGTATCTCTTTACTCTAACCCTAGCACCAATCCTACCCCTCACACAAAACTACACCATGAAACACACTTCATTCTGTACAACATGCTCGGCTGCTTTTAAAAATGTCCCCACAAGGTTAAATTTACTGGTATTACTATACATGTGGGGGCATTTGGCCATCATAACATAAGCAAGTTCGGATCTGGAGGGCCGGGGTCCTGCAGAGCTTAGCTCCAACCCTAATCAACCTGAACACACCTGAAGCTGCTCATCAAGGTCTTGCTAGCTGTACTTCAAGCTTACAGGCAGGTTTGTTGAGGCAAGTTGGAGCTAAACGCTGCAGGACACAGACCCTCCAGGATGAAGTTTGATGACCCTTGACATAGTGAATACCTTTATATACACAGTAGCTCTGAAAACGTACACTTAACCCTTAAACTCACACTTTCCCTAAACAGCATTTTGCATGTTTATGTGTATATGTGTGCATATATATATATATAATATCAGATAAATCATGCTTTTTAATCAGAGGCTCAACTGAACAAAAATATACAATTTAGTGCAGATGCTGATATTTATGACTAAACATTTAGATGAAATTCTGATGCTTATAATTAAATTCTGTGAGAGATTTATAACATAATAGCAGATACTTGAATAAAATGATGCAAATATCGCTATATCTCCAATATAATGTTTTAGCAAGATGATATTTAAATGCTTAGTTTGATACTCAAAACATAATGCAATGCAATGATGATTGAAACACTCCTCAAATACCTGAAGATCATTTTTTTTATGTTGTCCGGATAAACAATTAAAGCTAGGTTTCTTCAGTTCAGTCTGTGCGCAGTTCATCTCGAAATAGCACTATCAATATAAAAAATCCCTAAAGATTTCAAGAAGCAAGTAAAGCACAAGCTGAAGGTGAATGTTTGCACAATTCCACTTGATTGAAAAAGTGTGTGCAACAAGAATTGATCATGTAGAGAGCTTTCGGTAGAAGATAGAAGGCCTTATCAGATAAAAAATGCATGAATGTAATAGAAAAACAGTATATAATATGTGCAAGAGACAAAGTTATGCAGTATGCATTTAACATACTGAGGGGTATAACGCCCCCTGCTGGCTGATGTTATACATATGTTAATGTGCAGTGCGGGGAAAAAATCCTTTTAAAATATATTTTTTGAAAAGTGATTGTCTTCTCTCTGTAGCTGTGGCGAGACAATCGTCCAGATTATCTGAATGTTCAGCTCTACCTCAGTAACGCTCTGGGATTACAGGTGTGTGCTTATATCTCATTTTATTACTTCTTACTTAATATTGTATATACGTTATATTTGTAGATGCAAGCATTCTTTAGTTTTCAGAAAACACCTACTTCAGTATATTACATGAAAACATGCATCTATTAATGGAATCATTCTTTAATGTGTGTTTTGAAGAGCATCGGTGAGGAACGTTACCGTTTCTTGAGCTCCAGGCTTCGGATTGGTCGTCCAAAATGGAAGCTCCTTTTCCAGGAAATAGGGAGAGCCAATCAGCTGTGAGTATGATGAATGGTGAAATAATGTAGTTATGTTGGCCATTTTAATGGTTGCAGGAAATAAAAATGATGTGTGTGTTTGTCCTGCAGTAAAAGAGTGGGGGTTTTCTGCTGTGGACCCAAAGGAATCTCTAAAGCGTTACACACCCAGTGCAATACAAACCCACACACAGGAACCGCATTTGAGTACAACAAAGAGTCCTTCACCTGATTTAAAAACCAAATAACAAGCCTGAGGAATGAAGACAAGAGAGGACAAATGTAGAGATGTCTGGAGCTCACGCGTGTCATCTTCGTCTACAAATGAATCCTCGTGAGACGGAGAGCTGGTAAACAGTGTAATGAGATGGGAAGACTTGCACAATTACCTTCTTATTCAGGGAATATTTGTGATCGTCTACTTAGTGCGAACCTGCACAACCCTTGATAGACCCTTAATGGAACAGTTTAGCCAAAAATAAAAAATTACTGAAAGTGTACTCATTCTCAGGCCATCTAAGGTGCAGGTGAGTTTGTTTCTTCATCAGATCTGGAGAAATGTAACATCGCATCACTTGTTCACCAATGGATGCTCTGCAGTGAATGGGTGCCGTCAGAATGAGTCCCCAAACACACACCTTTTCCTTTCTCCAGATGTTAACTGCTGGATTGGACTGAAGTGGTGTGCATTATTGTGATGTTTTTATCAGCTGTTAGGACTCTCATTCTGACGGCACCCATTCACTGCAGAGCATCCATTACTGAGACACTGATGCAATGCAACATTTGTCCAAATCTGATGAAGAAACAAACTCATCTATATTTTGCATGACCTGAAGGTGAATAAATGTTCAGTAAATGTAAACTATTCACAGAAAACCTGCGTGAAACAGCACTAGTTCACCCAAAAATGAAAATTCATCATTAATTACTCTCATGTCATTTCACAAGCTGTTTCGGTTATTAATAGTATGTTTTTGCTTGTTTTATACCTTTACAATCACAAACATACACAGAAAACCTTATTTAAAGTATAGCATTTCAGTCTTTTAATATTTATTTCTTTTGTATTCTGAACAGCACAACAGTACTTGTATTACTGTATCTGTACAAACTTGCATCCTAAGTAAAATGCACTGTTATTGTATCACCACTGCCAAAGATTTCATATAATCACTGATTTATCATATAAATCTTTTTTAACATAACTTTGTATGTGTATCATATACTGTATGAACACACAGTGACAATACAAGCACCATAAGTAGCACTGGTTTGACTTGAGAACTTGGTTGTGTTCAGAATACTAGCTTACTGTACATCGTGTACTTTTAATTAATTAGCATGCAATACTATAAGCATTTCAAGCCACACTGATGTCAAATTACATCACTGTGCTGCATTTTTGAATGGCTCAAAATTAAAATCATTATTTCACAATTTAAATCCAATTTGAAAACCAGACTTTAGTCAGATGGTCAGAAATAGCTTATTCCTACTGTTACTGCAAAGTCAAGTGCAGTATTTTATCAGTATATTTTAATTTTTATTTTGCAACTAATATGTACAAAAACAATCTAATATTTAGGAGTTGGTAAGATGTTGTTCACATATGTCTCTTCTGCTCACCAAGTTGCATTTATTTGATCGTAAATACGTAAATCACGTTTGAGCATCCTTTCTGAATAAACTCTTACTGACCCCTGAACATTTGAACAGTAGGGCACATTAAGCAAGATTCTGAACACAGCCCTTGTTGCACGACTCCGGTTTTAAAGCGACACCTTGTCTGGTTTGTCACATGACCTGGATTAAATGGCTGTTGTGTCTTTTTCCCGTCGGTTTGGCGTATCGGTCCTCACTGAGGGTCACAGTGTCGTCTGATAGGAAGTCGATTCCTCCTCTCCACTGCTGTTCAGCAGCGGCTGTCTCTCCCCATACGACTTTCTCCTCTTCGGCCGTCTGCGAAACACCACTACGGCGATAATAACGGCAATAATTCCAGCCAGTGCCGCTCCGAGGATCCCCGCGGCCAGCAGCCAGCCCCATATCTGCCGAGCTTGCTCTAGATACGGCGTCAGAAACTCCTGCACAAAGCGCTGACCTGACAGAGAGAACAGTTACTGAGAACAGAGAGAGACTGAAGGAGCAAGAAGTCTCTGAATGTATGCAGATGACTCACTTGGGTCCTGTAAATATGCATATTCATAACCCAGAGCTTTAGTGGAGAGGAAGTAATCTCCGTTTCTGTAGAGTGGGATAAAGGGCACCATGTAATATCCGTCGTTGTGTCCGATCGGGGCGTTGGCGGTCGGGTAGTGTGTTCGGGGCGGCTGGTGTCTCCTCAGCCATTGCTCAAAGATGCTGAAACAAACGTGGTTTGTTGCAATGAGAAAGAGATCAGTGAAACCTTCTCAGCTGTTGTTGTGTTTCCCAAACTGGGGTTTGCAGAACCCTGCAGGTTGATGAAAAGCTAATCATTAAATAGCTAATCTCAAAATCAGAATAAAAGTTATGTGAAGAGATGACAGACGATAGAATTTTTTAAAGCAGGGCTTGCAATGCTAAAAATGATGTTGATAGACAGTAATTATATATTTTTTTATTTAATTTAATTGTTTTAATTAAAATAAAAAAATAATTAAATGTTAAAATATACATATGTTATTATTATTATATATTTTTTTATAATTATTAATTTATTTTTTATTAATTAGGGGTTTCACGAACTAGGATTTGTGAATTTGAGTTGATAAAGAGCTAGTAATAAATAAATATATATATATATATATATATAAAACAGATAAATAAAAATAAATAACATGTAAAATTGATACAGGTATTCTTAAATGATGATTATAATAATAATAATAATAATAATAAAAAAAAAACTTAGAAGTGACTCATGAAAAAATATGTGTATGTTTTTGGGGGGCTTTGCAAATTTGTGCTGATTTGTGACTTATAATAAAAATAATCAAAAATACAGAAAAATTCAACTAAAAAAATGGCCAAAATTGGAAATCCCTGTATTAATGTACAGTGTATAATATTTATATAATATTGAATAATTAGAGGCTTCTTTCATGCTGATTTTACAGTTTTTTATGGGAGAGTTGTGCATCAAAATGCTCAGGGTTAGTAGTGTGCCCTTCACCTGTCGATAAAGGCGTGATGTAGAAGGAAGATGGGGTCGTTGGCAGATCCCTGCACTGAAGACATGGATCCGTTCATGAAGACGTGTAAGGAGTTGTGCATTAAGCTCCGCCCAGTTACTGCCAGCCCTGTCTCAGGATTCGCAAAACCTGATGAAAAGGTGAGACGCGTTCAGTGTTTAGGGCCTGAGTTGTTAAGCTGATACGATTCTTTAGTACATTGGTTCAAACTTCTCAATGGTAGTGTAAAAAATACCTTCTTTACCCTGTCAAAATCAGCCCTGTTTTGATAAAGCCATTTTAGTCAATGTTGCTTTAAAAAGGTGTTGTTAAAAATAATATTATTTGTTGTAATGCAATGTGTTTATGTGGGTTAAGGTTACAAAAACTCATTATTTTCCACATAATTTACATAGTGACAAGCTAAATTAAATATAGCGGATGCTGTATGAGCAGACTATAAACATCAGCCACGAGTTAAGGTATACTTGCCAGAGTTGACACAATGGCGGTCTAATGGCTCACTCTGGGCGGGGCTAAGACTGACAGACTTTATCATTCTGACATCATTCATACTGACAGCCTGATTTGAGGAAGGGGATTATAAAATGGGCATTAAAAATATATCATAAGGTGTATGTGTACACACACTTCCAAGAAACATTTATCTTGTAAAGTGAATTTAGCATCCGATGCCCTCTTTAAAGAAGTGTGAATTCGGTTTTTCTCACTCCAAACCTGCCGCTGCTTTACCTTCCAGTGCGTTCCTGAAGCTCATGTTGGCTCGTCTGTCCATCAGACCCGTCTCGTAGTCTGCTAGGCTCAGCACTGACTCCACGTCTGCGGAGGTGGGCAGCCGCGGGACACGGTTTCTGTCGTGGTTCCCGGGATTACGCAGTAACGGGCCCTCTGAAGAGGCGTCGCACAAAACCTCACGCTGGTTGTAGTCTGCGGGTTGTGAACAGATCACCTACACAGGTATAACAGACGCTTATTAAGACACCAGCGGCAGTCTAATATAATTAAACAAACTGAAGGGTGTGATACTTGAATAAGCCTGTCAAGAACACTTTTGGGTCATATTTGACCTTAAAACCAAAAGAAATAAACTAATAATCTTACCTTCGTTTTTAAATCAAATCACAGGAGTTAATTAAATTTTACAATATATTCACATAGAAAACAGCTAGTTTGAATCATAAAAATATCTCTAATTTGACTGTTTTTACTATTTTTAATCTAATAAATGCAGCCTTGCTGAGCAAATCTTACCAGGCCCAAACCTCTGAAGGTTAGTGCATTTATTTTTTGTTTAATTTTTATTTATCTTTTTTTTTTTCTATTAACACATAAATAAAAATAATATTAAAAAATTAAATATTTAAATATTTAAAAATAATAATATTATGAAATCATTAATTTGATTAAATAAAAGTAGCTATAATTAAATAAAAAAGTTCATATTTTATGACAATTAAGATCATACCACTAAACAGTTTTGAAAAAGACTACATAAAAAAAAAATCACAATGTTTTAAAAACAAGGCGTTATGAAGGTGTTTTGAAAGTCTGTGCAGTTTTATCACGGATAAAGCCTGTCTGTCTCTAATGACTAATACAGCTCATTTCTCGTATGTTAATTGGATGCCATTTCACCTCCCTGCTGGTCTTAAGAGATCTTACGAACGCCTACGCCAGCAGCAGATGAGAAGACAGAGAGAGATGGGGCTAAAGAAAATGACAAATCAAAACTCAATTTTAGCCTTTCTGAAGAAATCTGAGTGGCGTTTGCATCTGCAAAAGTCAGCAGCACAATACTAGAGGATTGTGAGTGGTTGCCAGGTCATTGGAAAGCTATTTCAAAGGTGTTCTGGGTTTCTTGGTGGATAAAGTCAGGAGTTATTATAACTAAACTATTCAGGAAAACTATACTGTTGTCTGTTTTGGTTAATTCTCTTGAGCAGTGCTGAAGTTAATGGGGTTTTAGGAGCTAGATACACTCGTGACCCTCTACAGCTCCACTTCACGTTAGTCTCGAGGCCACGTCACACAATCATGCCTTTATAAACACATCGTCACACGCTGCACACTCAGACGAGGGTGTGACATCATCACTGCTATAGACGGATTGGTTCAACCAAATCCCAGTCACATGTCTACAACAAACACAGCTAATGAGTCACATGGCCACATGGGAATTTACCACCTCCCAGATCACACTGAAAAATGTGGAGATCAAGAGAAAAAACCTTTATACAGAATGTAGCTTAAATACACAGTAAAGAAAGAAAACTGATGGATATCCTGTATTTAAAACAATTGACTTAAATTAAAAACAAAAACATAAAAACACTTCACAATGCTTTTATAGGTTCTCCAAAAATCAGACCAGTTTTTTAAATGGTAAAATATTCTTATTTATTTATTTTTTTATCTTTCTGTCTATTTTTCCTTTAATAAATGAATAAAAGTTAATTGTTTGGTATCCTGTATTGATATATTTTTTTAACTTAAAAAGATATTCTTTTTTATCTAAACTACATTAAAAAATGAGATATACATCTATCACAAAACTTTAAATTTTTATTTGTTTATTCATTATGTTTTATTTTGTCTATCGACCTATTGTTTCTCTTCAGTACAGTCAATCATTTCTTTCACACATTTATGATGCAATTTATTTTAACATTTTAATTACTAGAAGGATAAGTTGAACAAAAACTTAATAAATACTTGAGAAATCATGTAAAATATATCTGAATGCCTCAAAATAGTTTCTGCAATAATATTTAAATAAAGATGTATGTGCAATTATTTTAGATTTATTATCCCTATTATGATAATCTTTTTGCATTTTGATTTTTTAATGATTTAATATAATGTTAAGAGTTAATTAAATCTATAAAGTGATAATAAAATCATTAATTGAATTGAAATGAAATAAACTTTTGAAATAATATAATAAAAATAATAACTTTTTTATTTTACTCTTAAATCCTAGGTGACTTTGAAATGTATTATTATGACTGTTATTATCCATAATAATTTTTATAATAATTTACAAGTAATATTACGTAATTATTATCTACCTTGACTGCATAATTATCCCTTATCTAAATTTAAACTATGTTATAATAGTTTCATTGTAGTCACTTTTTTGCCCAAGAGCTACTGCAAACATATGAAGCTATTGGGGTTTTAGTTTGTTTTGTGTGTCTGCAAGAGGAAACAAGCTTTTAATCAGACTCGAAATGCAATTGTAAAAGAAAACTCAACCAAAGCACAGTGTATTGCTGGTGTGTGAAATGTATTTGTAATGTTTCTGTGTTTACCTTCCAGGAGGAGAAGACTGATGACGGGCTGATCAGGTTGGGGTTGAGAGGACTGCGGGCCCCCATCAGCTCATCGGTGCACACCTCACAGTCCTGAGCGTCGCGCCAGTCCCAGTATGGGATGGTGAAGTTAAAGTCTCCGGTCAGCTTCCGGATCTCATGCTCCCAGAACAGCAGGTAAACGCGATGCCAGGGCAGAAACGCAGCCGATTCGTGTGCAAAGTCGATGTTGGCCCACACGTTCCCGGGACCCCCAAGCAGTGCGTCGCGGGACACATAATAGTGCATCCAGACGAACAGGTCATACACGCTGATGTCTGAGAACATGGGCGTGGAGCCATTGTTCATCTGAGCATACGTGCCTGTCACGATCACATAGTCTGGGCTGATGGTGGTCTTGGCGAGATTGAGGTACGAGATGAACCTCTGCCTCTCGGAGACAGATAACTGGAAGATGTTTCTGCGCACAGATTCCCGACGCTCCCCGCAGCCAGCGCCGAAGTACCCAAACTTGCACTCGCCGCAGTTGAAGCCCATGTAGTTTCCGGCGCACTGACAGGTTTGGTTGTAGAAGACCAGAGGCCAGCGCTCACGGTCGTCCAGGCCTGAGTGTGGGTACTGAGGCCCGTCGGGAAGATCTGAGACCGTCACGTCCTGGCAGAAGCCTCGACCCGATAGAGAGCCGCACACCGAGCCGTCGCCCGGCCAGACCGGACAGCAGCGCTTGCTCTGCAGGACGTCCGGTGTGGAACACGGCCGAGGAAACTGCTGGAGAGACAGACTCCAGAGCTGAGTGAAGAACAGAAGCAGAGCCAGAGACATGACTCTGAGAGCCATTAGACACGGAAGAGTTAGAGAACTGCAGCTCGCTTTCTCTTTACACACTGATCAGCCTGCCTCCTTTACACACACATACTCACACACACCCTCTCTCTCACACACACACACTCTCACACATATTGTGTTTATATGATTTATGGGGACATTCCATAGGTGTAATGGTTTTTATACTGTACAGACTGTATGTGATATTGCCCTACACTGACCCTAAACCTACACTACCCCTTACAGGAAACTACAGGCATTTTTAGATTTTCAAAAAACTTAATTCTTTGTGATTTATAAGTATGTTTCCTCCTGGGGACCTAAAAAATGTCACCAAAAGGTCAAAATTGACTGATATTCCTATATTTTTGGGGGGACAATTGTTTCCCATAATTTTATAAATACAAGGTGCACACAGACGCACTCGTGCACGCACAAACTCACTCTCTCCCACACACACACACACACACACACACTCTCTCTCATACACGCACACAATCGTATCACATGCTGGGGATGAAAGCAGTGACCCCCGCTCGCGTTTGGTCTTGGGACTCTGAGGAATGCTTGTGCTCGAGTCAAGCGTGCGATCGTTTCATTTACAGTTCGCGAAGGAGCTCCTTTCGTCCGAAATCAGCCATTTTAACCCAATAACCAGCAAAATCAACACCGTTAATGAGGGCTCACAGATGCAGCTTTGTTTTGCAGCCTGCCGCTGTACAAAAGAATTGAGAATTGTGACCAATTCAATACATTTGTTTGTTTTATGCATTATAACCCTTAAACACAAGCAAGTTTGAATGCATATCTGATTACTTGGTTTGACTTTATGTTGATGGTCCCTGTAACACATTCTGTTGTCTGTAAGTAATATTGAATTTGCTTATTGTTTTTGTTTGCACTGCAACCACACGAAAAAAACTTGATAAAAAATTACACAGAGCTTAAAAATGAAATGGATAAAATGATAAAACAGGGTTGATTTCAGTTATTGTTTTCCAAGTGGAGTGCTACCAAATGTTAAGTTAAGGGTGCCAATACTTTTGTCCAGTGGACTTTTTAGGTTATGTGTGGAGTTGTATCAGATTCTACATTTCTTCTCTGCTTTTATTGTGTTGTTCCAATGCAAAAAAGAAATAAATAAACGTTTGCAACTGCAACAATTTTCTGAGAGGGTTGCATTTTTTGACCGAATTGTAAGTAAGCTGATATTTTTGGCCATGACTGTATCTTATTAGAATATGCTAAGGTTAGTGTTAGAATAAGTTTGCATACAACTGAATTGTGTATTTGTTTCACAAAGAATAAAATCTTTAAAAATAAAGAGTTTATTAGTGGCTAATTTGCACTAAAGCTCAAACTACTAGAAGAATACCATGGTACAGGTCCAAAACATGGTGTTATCATTGTGCATTATCCAAACTAGCATTTTTTGATGCTCTTGTTACTAATGCTCTATATTTGTGTCATATGTTTGATCGGGTGACGTTTGATGAAGCTGCATGTATAGTGCTCTTAGCTTTCTGAAATCATAAGCCCGTCACATGTTAGCGTAGTGAGCACGAGGTCCAGATAATCCAGCAATGGCATGAACGTCACAGGATTACTACAGCCGTTGGGTTTCTTTCTCTCTGCAGTCAGGGGTCATATGCACAATCAAACAGTTTGTGCATTTCATTCATAATGCCATAGAAGAATTTAGCTACTTTGAAATGTCAAAATGTAGTTGCATTTGATGGGAAAATAACCAAATTGCCCCTGATTTTGTAGAAAGATATGTATGCACATTGTGTATACATTTTATTGTGACATTTTTCTATATATAGATATAGATATTATATTTCTACTATAAATACTTCTACAAGAATGTTGTTCTAGAAACAAGATTATTATATTTAACTAACTCAATATTTTTTAATATTTTAAATATAT
>JAUCNO010001092.1:1997816-2010668 GCA_032353835.1 Enteromius viviparus | reverse complement strand
TAAATATTAAAAAATATTGATGTTAATTTAGTTTAACTTGATGTACTAGAAATAAAATAAAATTGCTAGAAATTATCTACACACATATATAAAATGATTAAAAATGAAATAAACAGACAAACTAAATTACTAAAACTTTCAACAACGAAATAAAAAAACTGATTTGAAATATTAAAATCAATTGTAATTGCTTCTAAAATGAGACTGATTGGGAATATTTATGTTTTATAAGTTTAAAATGCTAAATATAATTTTTTGTAGAAAGCTTTGGATTATTATTACGTATGTAGCATGATAAATATAACTAGATGTGTTTCCAACCCCCGCAAATTTTTTTTTTTAAATAAATAATTAAATAAAATTACAATAATAAAATACCAATACTTTAACAATAAAATTAAAAATATAAAATTAAAAAATATTAAAATAAACCCCTTAATATTAATAAAAAAACTATAACAGTATAATTTATACTAAAATAACACATGGGAATATTTTAAGTTTAAACTGCTTGTTTCTATTGCAAATGCCTAAACAGTTTTTACTGGTTAAAGAGTCACTGAAAGCTATGGCTTATGTTAGCATGATAAATACAACCATATGTGTCTGAACGATCAATAATCTAAACGTAACATTGTTATTCATGTCAGATACACTGGCCCTCGACTGCAAATACTCCAGAAGCACTGGATTTGACTTTATTACCTCGAGTGGTCTACAGGCGGCAGTGTGAGTTGAACTTCTGCCAGTCAGCTGTGGACCAACGCCAAGATACTCAGTGAATGGATGCTCTGCTCGCTTCAGTCGTTTCTTCTCCTCTGCCTCTCTAATGACGCGTTTCTCAGAGACCGGACACAGCAGAGCTTCACATCATCTGTGGAAGTTCCTGTGTTTGACCTCTGGATGTGTGAGATCAGATCATTTGGTTAAATGCAACACAGGGGGATTCAATTCTACATGGTGGAAATCACAGGTTATCAAAGGCTATAAATGTAGGGGCTAGTTGTCACAGTTGTTACACTGTTAATACACTATACATATATAATTTTTTTAATGTAACAAAAGGTGTGTTTTAAATAAATAATGATCTGTTGAACATTCTATTCATCAAAGAATCCTGAAAAATAAAATCTATCACAGTTTCCACAAAAATATTGGGCAGCACATTGGTTTCCAACATTAATAAATGGAAATGTTTTTCTTCAGATTTCTGAAAGATCACTAGACACTGAAGACTGGAGTAATGATGCTGAAAATTCAGTGTGCACCTCATGAATTAATTACATTTTACAATATATTCACACAGAAAACAGATATTTTAAATAAAAAACTAATATAATAATTTCAAATAATATTTCACAATATTTACATTATAAGACATTAACAATGTATACAACTATATAATTAAGAACATTTTTTATTACATTGCCAATTTGTGTAGTTTATGTTTTATACATTAGTAAATAATTTTTATCTGAAAAACTAAACTAAAAAAAACATTTTAAAATACTTAAATACTTATTATTTTAACTTTAACTCATTTCTATTGCAAATGCCAAAAAATAACTACACTGCAAACTGTTCAGTTCTTTCCCCGACAGCTGGACGTATTTGATAAAAACTCAAACCTTAGTGTTTTGACAGAGCTGCACGTGAGAAACGCTTTCTCTCATGTCTCTTTAACCATCACTTATTGGTAGCAGGTTTCAGATGCAGGAATCTTTATATATCATCTGTGTTTCTATGGCAACAGAGATTATGTCAATGTCATTTTGAGACACCATCAAATAATTGATTTACTGCCATTTTTATGGGTTTTGTCATATTTGTAGAATGATAATCTCTCTCTGCACACGCCGCCCACTCACAACATCACCACTGGCCTTCAGTTCAGTCTGTTCTTACTTCATTGATCTCTTATATATACAAGAGACACAGGATAGACACCAATAACAGATGCAGGGAATTGATTTGATCCAGCATTGATTGGATTGTGGAAATTTGCTGTTTCATTAACAAAATGGAATTGAAGGGAAGGGATTACAAAGTAAGAGGGATTTGTGATGTCATCTAAGATATATTTGTTATATATTTTGTAATATATATATATGTGTGTGTGTGTGTGTGTATAATATTATTTTGTAAGTATCTTTGATTTATTTTTACTTGCAATTTTAGTAGTTTTATTAATTTAGTACTAGTAGTAAACAATACTAAATATTTTGTGCAAACTGTTGCTGAAGTTGATGTTTCACATTAAATATTTGTTTATATATTTTACGTATTTAACTTTTAGTTAATTCATATGTATATTTTGCAAAAACGGATAACTGTTTTTAATAATTTTCAAAAATCATGTTTTTTCATTGTGCATGACAGTTAATGGAACTGCAGTTGGGTTATTTTGATAGCTAATTATAATAAAACAATAAAATACAATAATAAAATAATAAACTGTTATCTGTTTCTCTCTCTATACTGTATTTGTGTGTGTGTGTGCCTCTGATAGGCAATGTAAATATATAATAAAGTGATAAGTAATAACAGTGCTTGTCATATTTTTTCAGGGTACCATCAATATTTAGAGAAGTAGTTAACAAACTTTCACCCATTATTGATTCCCAACTTGTCTGTTTTGGCTCCTCCTCGTCCTTAATATTTGATTACATCCTTTTGGTGCAGCAACAGTTGCCATGGTTACTTCAGAACGCGACTATATTTAGCGGCAAGTTTGAGTTTTGTCAGGGCTGAAACTTTGCTGTCGGAAAGTTAAAAACAATATTTGCTTTTAAATAAATAATATGTACTTTTTAGTAGGTGTCAAGCCTTAATTACAGGTTTCAGACCCTCCCAGAAGCCAGTGTGCTCCTACAGAACAGCTTTTAATGTGACTCCATGAAGCTACGCAGCAGGCCGTGAGTCACACCGGCTATTCCCACGCAAGCGTCCAGCTTCTGAGTGTGTTAAAGAGGAAGCTGACATGTCCTTCATGAATGATTTCTGTTTAAATTACAAGTGTAAGTGTGTGTGTGTTGAATGTAGTACTGTTTTGGCGTTGGCTTGATTTAATGTATGTGTTTGCGTGTATTTTTGCATGTGCATGAGGACTCAATTACACACTTGAGACTCTGATTACTCGTCATTACGACTTTAAGAGCGGTCGGGAGGGGTTACCATAGTAACCTGACCCTGAAGCCATTGAACAATTACTCTTGTACTTTCTAAGAAGCGTTTAGGAAGCTTTCCAGCATCTGAGTGTAATTTATTACAAGCCTACACTCTGCGGTCTCAATCATGCTAATTCTATAATTAACAAGCATAATGCTATTAGCAGCATTCCAGCGCTGGTGGCTGCGTCTCCGAGCGTTTGGATGAACAACCAACGGTCGAGTAAACAGAGATCAGATGGGTCAGTTGATTTCAGTACTCTTTTCATAGTAATGGCATTGGCCAGCTGTATTAGAACAATTAATACAGCTGGTCGATGCCATTACTATGAATAGAGTACTGAGCCCCACTTACAAGCCAAAACAGCTCTGAACATATGTGGGTGGATTTTCATGTGAAGGACAACAGGAGACTTTTTTAACTGGAGGAAGCATTATTATGGATTATGGATTAATTTGGTAATTTAAAACGTCTTAATGTTGGATTTGTTTCTCACAAACACAGCTTTTCACAGTTTAACTGCTGGACTGGAGTGGTGTGGATTACACCATTGGGATGTTTTTAGCAGCTGTTTGGACTCTCAATCTGACGGCACCCATTTACTACAGAGCATCTACTGAGGAGCAAGTAATGTAAAGCTACTGTATTCCAAATCTGATGAAGAAACAAAACACATCTACATATTGGATGACCTGAGGGCAAGTTGTCATTTTTGGGTGAGGTATTCCTTTAAATAGCATACTGTTTAATGGGTTTTGTAGTGAAATTTAACAGTAATTATAAATGTGATTAATGAAATTATAGCATATCAAACCATTGTTTGGCTGACAGACAATACAATTAATAACTGCATGTATTCTAAAAAAGCATGTGACAACCTTCCCCAACCTGACAATTATAAAGAATACTGTCCTTCAGCACATTTGAATCTTTCTGATGAAATCATTGGTAAACCTTTGTATTCCAGCATGGTTTTATAGTGTTTATTTGTTTACCTAGAGCTATTGATAAGATGATAGATAGATAGATAGATAGATAGATAGATAGATAGATAGATAGATAGATAGATAGATAGATAGATAGATAGATAGATATGAAAATATATTAAATTAATCAAATATATATGAAGCTGTTTGCTTTTGTTTGCTTTTGTTGGTGAAGATCTGAAATCTGGTTGGGTTTAGCGTGGGCTTAATGTTCAGCATATTGTTTATTCTTTTTTAGATGTTTGCATATAAATATTGAAGCAGATTTTCTGCTGTAATCCATCTTGTGGTGGGCTCACTAAAAACAACCTCAGTCAGACATTTAAGAGAAATGCGGGGGGAAATTGTGAGATTAAGAAGATTACCCGGTTTGGTTGAATTTTTGTCCTTCTGGAAAGACCAGTGATCGGTCACTTCCCAAGAATAGTGATGTTAGACCAGCGCTGACCCTCTTAAACCAGTCCAGCCTACTTCATGGTCTTCTCAGTGGATAAAGTGGAAGGCAAGAGGGTATAAATTACGACTTTAAGTGGGTAATATTAAATTTAGAGAGATAGCCTATATAGAGAGATTTACGAGGAAGGCTATCCATATTGTGGTAAACATCACAGGAAGCTGCTGAAGTGGTTTTGCCCTTTTAACGGTCGTTAATCCCGCGCGCAGTTGGCGGGCACATTAATCCCGCGCGAAGCCCAAAGCCACTTTGGCTAAAAAGCCCCATCCTGTAAAACAGCCACCGCTTTATCCACTCGTGCCCGCACATATGATGATGCACGCTTACGAGAGGCGTTACACACTAGATATCGATCGGCAGACCGCGCTGTTATGCGTTTTAAACTGTGGCGTGAAAACGAGCGGGAAAATGAAGCCGACCGGGTTGCGCGACTAAGATTCAGCCGTTGCCATGGTAAAAAGTGGATTAATAGAAGTGGTGCTTTCTTCCAGATCGTGTAGAAGCTTCAGCGACGTCATGCTGGCTTGAAATAAACCCCAGAAAATAAAGTTTGCTGATAAGGTGAGTAACTAACTTAAACTTTTGCTCTTTGGTCCCTATACCCTAGGGCACATGTTCTCACATTAAAACTCTTTTTTAGGCTTGTTCACAAAATATCCGTATTGATAGCAACATTTCTATAATTTGTTATGTTTTAATACAATTTAAATTAATAAAGTGTCATAGTACTTTACCCTAAAATGAAAATTCTCACTTTCATGTCGTTCAAAATTACATCACTTTTTTAGATTACACTGTTATTTTGCAATTAAGTTAAGCTGTTTACTTGTGAATGTGAGAGACTTTCTATAGCCGCTATAGAAAATAAAAATATAACCGTGCATTGAATGGTAAAAATATTTGCGTTATGATTGTGATAGGCCTAATAAATTAAAATAATATAACAGCAAATGCTAAATTATAAAACCAGGCAGCAAAGCAGACCTGTTTTGACGTTTCTGAAAAGGTAAAATAACTGGAAGCAACTGACACCGGAACCCTCGCACATATGGATATTAAAATAAGATGTTTTGAAAAATCTTTGGACGTTCTTAAAGATGTCTTTTATGTTCCGCTTAAGACAGAAAGTCACACCTTTGGAACAACATAAAGGTGATACAAAAGTGACAGAGTGTTTATTTTTGAGTGAATTATAGCCTAATTTTGCAGCATGTTCAGTCATTTCCGTCACGTTAACTGCAAACTGGTGTTAATTTAGACCGTATTTGATCTTTCTAGCTTTAAATCCACTGAATTAATTAAACATCATCCCTTAGACTTTGAAAGAAGGTAATTTGCATTTCAGTCCCGAATAGTGAAGTGCCACAAGGTGGTGGTCTACTGCTGTTTGTGTCCGTCTGAGGTGGGGTACCGCAGGGATCTGTGTGGGGCCCCTCAGATTTTAAAAACATATGCGATCTTGCACCTTGACGAGGCTTTAAAACAAATGTAAATCATTGTCACTCACAAGCAGGCACCCTATTACGTTAGAGCTTCATACATTCATTCCCAACAGCAGAAAAGCATGTTTCGTAAAAGGGCCCGTGCTCCCGTTTAAACATTCAGTGATGAAATAATCACTGTAAATCATCAGCACTTGACGTGAGGAGCAGAAGCGCAGGCGTGCAGGTGCCACGGCCGGTTGGATGCAGCCAGACTCGGGGTTCACTGGTGGGAGGGGTTGAGTCGCGGACTGGGATGTGTGTGCCTGATCACGCTTCGGCAGTGTTAGTGCGTGACAAGAAGACGAGACGACACTACAGCTGTGGCTCTCCGGTGCCCCGCCGTTTACCGGGCTACCGACCCCAAATCTCCGACGATACACCTGTGGCAAGCACGCGCCATCCGTGACCTTAGTGGATTGTGGCGCGGGGCAGGTAAGAAGGACCGTCACCAGAACAACACCACCACAGACAACCTGTGCACGGACACACGCTCTGCGCGCGAGTTTGGATCTGTGGAAGCGATGGTGTTCTGGAATGAGGAACGCGCGCTCTCTTTCTGTGTTTTAGCTCTCTGCAGATTATCGACCGACCGCGAGCATATCGGTTGCATGGGTGCCAGTATGACGGACTGGGAAGGTATAATGTGTAATTGTATACGCGCTGCATGTGTGACTTAGTACGAATGTTATATTGACATTGTTTAAAATGCAATGTCTGAACAAGACCGAGGAGGTTGTTTATGAGGTGCATTTGAGCACATGGAGTTCTGTGGCCACTGCAGTGTGATGCGTTTCAGCACCGCGGACAGCGCAAAGCTCCCGTTCTCTCGGTGATCAACGGCAAGGTCGTTCACTCTTATCCGTCCCGTTCGATCTTTGAGTGGAGCTCTCTGCCCTATCAGCCTGACATTTGCATTCATTTGAATGAAGTGTGCGTTAAATGCCAGCACGATTTCAATGCGAATCCCTGACACTGGCGAGGTTTTTGTAGGATTGCAGTTTGTTTCCCCTCCTATTGTTTCTTTTATGCCGGAGGCATGAGGATGGTTCGGTGTGATGCATTAGTTATTTTCCCTTCCATTCAGCTCTTGCCATAATCTTTTATTCGAAAGCAAGACAGCTTTTTCATCATCTATCTAATGGACCCCACATTTTAACAAGCACCCAGGGTCCAATCTGCGGTTTGGCAGATGGAACCGGCCCTTGGATTTAGCTGAATGAGGGAATTCATTAATGCTGGTCTTTACTTATACAGATGCCATTGCTGGGAGACTAAAACGAGTTGCTTGTGAAAACCATGCAGTGCAAGTCCATTCATTCTGTTTTTATTGCAAAACACTGTAATTTTTGTCTCTATGTGGTCTGCACTTGGAACGAATAGGTCTGACAAGCAATAAGAGTGTTTTTTGTTCATGTCGAGGACCTGAAAGCTTTCGTGGCTATTCTTGAATGTCTGGTGACAGCCTTATTGCAACATTATTGTTGCACTTTCAGACCCAGCACACACGTTACATTCAAACAAAACACTATGGCACAGTGAAACATCTACATCATAGATGAACTAGCAGCTATTTACATTGAAATGTTGATGTGCAGTTTTTTTTACTCAAATTGGTAGTGTATTTCAAAAATACAATTACAACAAAATTACAAAGTTGTTTTTTTTAAATACCTTTTTGCTAAAATGTATTCATTATAGTCAACTGTTGTATTCCAGAATGGTTTGTTGTGTTTATGTGTTTAAAGAGATACAGTATACTGGTACTTTAGTTTGGGAGATGAACTTTACATGTATTCTAAAATTTTTACATTTTCGATGACATCATTCTACAGGGAAGCTGTTTAAAACATAAACCAGTGTGACAAAAATTGGTGTAAAATAAAATTGTGTTAGGATTTACTTTTACCCAGAAATTGCTGGTTAATAAAAGCAAATAAAAGCTGTAAAATTAGTTGTAAATAAAACAAAAATTATTAGGGTATGTTTTAAGAAACAAACTTTGTCTTTCTTCTTCAAATTTTTTTTGTTTTTTTTTGTTTTATACATTTTGTTTTGTAAATCTTATACACGTTTTAATCACACTTCTGTTTTTCTGGAGAATTTCTTCTGGAGTATTTTCCTGTAGAATTTTGTCATCAAATATTGAGTGTAAAAGTTTAAGACTGGTGTAAAAGCAATTTTTACTCAGAAATGTATAGTAAATTTACAAATAATAAAAAAATAGTTTAATCGTTCTAATAAATTATAAAAATTGCAAAGACTTTCTAGAAGCAGAAGTCTGATTTACAACGATTTACTTTAAAAATCGTTTTCCAGCAGACACTTCCCACGTTTGGTCTGTTTGTGTGGATGTAATAACATTGCTGTGTCCATCTCCTCTCATTCAAGGTTATGAGGCCCCTCATCTCATGCCGTCCCCAGCTCCAGGTTGCCACGGCAACGACCCAGCATCCTGCTCAGGGTCGTCATAGAAGCTCTCGGACAAATGACAACACTGTTCAAAGCCGCGTGATTCCAGAATCCCCTTTTTGTGCAATCAGAGACAAAAAGTTTGGAGAAGGAGCGAAGCAACTGAACTAAACTTCCTCGCAGTGGTTGCGTCTTTGGTCCAAACCGGCCTCTAATTTTCCTCCGAAATGCTCAGCTTGTATCTCTTTGCGATGTTGCAGCTGGCATCAGTGACGATGGCGGCCCAGGCTAGTGAGCGGCGCGTCGTGGCCCACATTCCTGGGGACATCATCATCGGCGCCCTCTTCTCCGTCCACCACCAGCCACCGGCCGACAAAGTGCACGAGCGCAAATGCGGGGCAGTTCGGGAGCAGTACGGCATCCAGCGAGTGGAGGCCATGATGCACACACTGGACCGAATCAACGCAGACCCCAAAATCCTCCCCAATGTCACTCTGGGCTGCGAGATCCGAGACTCCTGCTGGCATTCGGCCGTTGCTTTGGAGCAAAGCATCGAGTTCATACGGGACTCACTAGTTGCTGCCGATGAAAGCGAGGAGGCCGGGGGCGGGGCCAAGTGTGCCGATCCCGGAGCCACGCCCATGAAGGGCAAGAAGCCAATCGTGGGGCTGATTGGCCCGGGTTCGAGTTCTGTGGCCATTCAAGTGCAGAATTTGCTGCAGCTGTTTAATATCCCGCAGATCGCCTACTCCGCCACCAGTATGGACCTCAGTGACAAATCCCTCTACAAATACTTCATGAGGGTCGTGCCATCAGACGCCCAGCAGGCCAGAGCCATGGTGGACATAGTGAAGAGATACAACTGGACCTACGTGTCTGCCATCCACACCGAGGGTGAGTGTTTCATTCGCTGTACACTGCAAAAATTCTTCAGACAAAATACCTAAAAATTCTTAATTCAAGATGGATTTTCTAGAGAATTTTCTAGGCTTGTTTTTTAGGAAAAACAAGTCAAAATTAAGAGTTTTTGCTTAAAACAAATAATCTGCCAATGGGGTAAGCCAAATAATCTTGTTTTCTGTTTGAAATAAGATTATTTTGCTTGTTCTAAGCAAAAACGTGCTTAATTTTGACCCTTTTTTTCTGCAGACAAGTCAATAATTCACACTTCTAGATATTTGGGCTGGAAACAAGACAAAAAGTCAGAGACAGAGAAGCATTCAGGTTGATTTTTTGGCTGTTTTGTGAATTTTGTGAATCATTTTGACTGATTTATTACAAAAACATGTCTTACGTTTTTGTTGTTTGTGTACTGGATTTGTGACTTATACTAATTCAACTTTTTCATTGCAAGAATTAGATCATAAGAGCTATTCGTTGCTTTAACCAATCATAATTGCTTAATTCTCCATAATTTGTTAGAATTAATACACTTGTAATTCTTTTTGATCAGTTTGTTACAGGAATTGAATCATAAGAGTTGAGTACAGAATGAATCAATTCGCCTGACTCCTTCTGACTAAATTAATACAGGAATTGGAGTAACTTCTTTTTCAACTTGTATCATGCAAGTTACTCATTATACTACTGTACATCAATTTTATTACAGTAATGAACTTCTCAAAGAGTCATTCATATATGAATCTGACAGCAATGGTCAAGCTGTTGTTTTCCATGTATGCATTGGTGGTCTGCTGCCGTTGTCTGTAGCTATGTTGCATAGCTAAAATATGATTTGTTTTGCTATGCTACTTTAGCGTGATGTTCATGGTGTCCGTTACAAAAGTGTCACATGTATTCTGTCAGTGTGGCCTCTTTTAGTGTCAGATGGGAATTGTGCGTTAAGATGTTTGTGAAGTATGTGTGTGGACATCTGTAAAGAGCAAAAGCCA
This sequence comes from Enteromius viviparus, assembly GCA_032353835.1. NCBI lineage: Eukaryota > Metazoa > Chordata > Actinopteri > Cypriniformes > Cyprinidae > Enteromius > Enteromius viviparus. The sequence continues at coordinate 2,000,275 of JAUCNO010001092.1, read as the reverse complement.
AAGAAAAACATCAGAGTGTGACTTAAATGATCTGTTGATAGGTTTGTACCTCATGTAGGCCTATATATCTCCACTACAAGGTTATTATAATTTTACCTTTCAATTCTGTCACGTTTATGAGGACAAAAATCATAAGATATTTTGTAAATTGTCTATTGTAAATCCGTTTTGTCCGATCAAAACAAACAATACCTCAATGGAAATCTTATTTATTCAGCTTTCAGATGATGTATAAATCTCAATGAGAACAATCAACACTTATGACTTGTGGTTTTGTGGTCCAGTATTACAAATGGTATCACAAATAAAGAGCTGTAGTATTCACTGCTTCAAGATTAGCAGAACTACTTGTCTTGATCAACTAAGAATAAAGAAAAGAGAGGTTTTTATGTATTTAAAATGCGGCAAGCAAGAAACAAACGAGTCAAGTAATATTTTCATATATTCTCATCTTTAAATCAAAAAGAAAAGTCACTTACGAATCAGATAAACATTAGAAAATCTGAGCAGAATTTCTCTGTGTGGGTACAAAACAAGTGAATGAAACTTTCTGAGAAGAGTGACAAAAAGCTCACTTCATTGACTGAATTATTGTATAATTGCTTTTGACTTATCCCTTGTTTTATATTTAAAAAGATATCTATAGTTTTACAGTTGGCCATCGCTGATGACCTGACCCATGTCGAGTGACTACTTAATTGTCCCAAGCAATAATTTGATTAAATTATGAAATGTTTGTTGTCTGCTAGTTATGTCCCCACCAATGACAAATTCAAACCTGCACCATTGTGTCACATGACATTTTAAAGCTCAGGTGATTGGCTTAAGTGAGCAAATAGTGCACAGGTCCAGCAACTACCATTATGATGAACGAGATAGTTTTCTGATTTTAGACGAATGTCATCATGTACTTCAGTTCAAAGTGTTCAGTTTTTGTTTACTTTACATTTTTAATTTGAGACTTTTTTAAACCAATATTTTTCATTTTAGCTATAGCTGTGCTCCAGGCTTACGACTCTTACACCTTAACATGTTTCTTTTCCTCTGAGGTCTCACACACGCACACACGTTCAGTAGATGTACTTCCTTCCCCCACTCTTTTCATCCCACTGTACACCCCCACTCCACGTCTGATCTCTGAGACTCAAGAGACTGTGTGTGTGTGCGTGTGTGTGTGTGTTAGAGAGGTTCAGGGTTGTAAGCACTTTTACTGTCTGGTCCCCAAAGCTGAGGACCTGGAATGTGTCCCGGACTTAATTAAGATAGCAGACAGTGTAAAACTCACACACACACACTGACACACATAAAAAGAAAGAAGGACAAGAGGATGATCACCCTTAAATGTTAATGTACAGACAACATATGAATATTTTTTTATTAATATCCTTAATACAAACCTTTGAATAGTCTGTGTTTATATAAAACATACTAAAGCGGAATATAATGAGCAGTATTTGTGCAAGTGAATGTGTTTTAACTGGTTGTCAAACTGTTGGTGGTAATCATGCTCTTGTGCAAGAAAATATAAATTTTTAAGTTAATTATCCCTCATTTTGTTCCAAACCAGTGTAATTGCGTAACACTACAAGACATTTTGAATGTTCACATTTTAAATGAGTGGTAACTAGGGGTGGTAAAGCTCCAAAAAACACCAAAAATTAACCATATTACCCATGCACTATATTCCAAGTTGTCTGAAGTCGTTCAGTTGTTTAGTTTGAGGAACAGACTGAAATATAAAGCATTATTCACCTCTTCCTTGTATGTAGCTCTATAAACAATTTGACACATTTTGATTTGGATTTGATTTGACACGTTTGGCATCACTGACATCAGATACTGAGAGATATGTTATGGATGAAGCATGCTGGCAAAGCACACACAGCAGTCACAGTAAATGAAGCCATTGTGTTCCTAATCAGCATTCAGCCCAGAATGTGTTTGTGTGTTTGTAATTGCGTGTGTGTTAGAATCTGGTGGAGTGTAACCTTCACTTAAGATCTCAAGGACTTCAGCTCTCTTCCCACGCTCGCATCCTTCTCTCTCTATCTCTCTCTCTGTCTGAGCATCTCGAACCGTCTCTCTCGTCTCCTCTCAGGAATAAGCAGCTGTGGAGAGAGTGATTGAAGGATGGAAGAGAGATTAGTTTAACTAAATTGGGTGGAATTTAAAAGCAGAAAAAAGTGGCATGAGACGAGCACTAGAAGAGCGTGAGAGATGAAGAGGAGAGAGGTGGGTGAGTGAGAGACGGCTGGAACGGAGAGAAAGCCAAATAGCACGATTAAGAGAAGAATATTAGAGACGAGCAGAAAGAGAAATAGAAATTCAGCTGGAGGAGATCTGAGGAGCTCATCACACATGCCTAGTCTTAGAATGATAGTGGACCTGGGGCCTCATTTATAAAGACTTGCGTAGAAACCATCCTTGATTTTATCTAAGAACTTTTCTGATTTGATCGT
>JAUCNO010001092.1:1952803-1971471 GCA_032353835.1 Enteromius viviparus | reverse complement strand
ACTGTCAGCGTCACAACTTTGCAGATAGTTTATGTTCACATACAGCTACATGACACACTGCATGAACAATATTTTTTTGAAAAAGCATAATAGGGGCAAAACAATAAATGTCATTTCATAACAAAAGACAAAGCACAATATTTTCATTATTTTTCACTTGCTAGAGGGCACTTAACTTTAAAATGTAAATATAGGTCATAATAAGGTGCTTGAACAAATGATCTATAGGGTAATTTTTTGTTTAAGGACAGGCTCCAATTAATTGGATCAGTATACTACTTGCATAAAATATGTGCAAATTAAGTCATTGTATATACCAATAATAACATGATATATGATGATTCAACATTTTATAGCTATTTTTACAATACTAAAAGGCTGTTTACTAGTCTCAAAAAATGCAAAATCTATCAGTTAAGTGACAGTAGGCATCTAGATTATGTATAATAGGTTTTTCTGATGATAATTTAAAGGCTTTGAAATGTGCATATATCAAACATGCTACAGTGGGACTTAAATCATTTTGCAAATCTACTTTGTGTTTATAAGCAAAGCACTTTTCAAAGCACATTTAAAGTGGCCTTTTTTTCATCCCAGTCTACAGAGTCCAACATTAACACCATACAACTTAATAGGCCGCATTTAATATGAGTGTAATGTAGGCTAGTATTGTTGATGTGAGCAGTTAAATGCAGTAATGTACTTATACAGTACTAAAGAAGTTACACTTCCCTCCACATCTTTTTATATCACAATGGTTGCTACAGGCATTTTGCCATTTTAACTACCGTCAGCAGTTTTAAATACATTTCGAGTAATCTTGAAATGCAGTACACAGTTTAGGAAGCCTGTGTGATAAAACAGCAGATGGGAGGGCAGACAATTTGTACTCAACCATGTCAAAAAGCAAGAATTCAGCGCATTGCTAACTGCGCTTCAATCTGAAAACATCACTGACAGAGACTTTTAACACATCAATTGGCGAGTCAAAGTGGATAAACAGTTGCTGTAAAAGCATGGGTATGCATCCAGATCTAAATACTATTTCTATCCATATCTGATATAAATTAATAAAAGTAACAGTCAGCATGAAATCAGAGTAGTTTTTTTTCCCAGCTTAGACTATTTTGCTAACATTTATATTCAAGTTCTATCTTAATTAGACATTTGAAATAAAGCTACATTCCGTGTTATCATTTTGAAACCATTCGGAAAATATTGGATTTAGCCTCTTTTGTTATTATTATCTTGTCTATTAAAATCTTGTCTCATCTTACATTATTCCTGTCGAGTATGTTGTTGTGATGTAACCTACATCCACTGTATCTTGTGGCGTGGATAGAAGACGCTGATAAGCACCGAAAACCATTCTTCCAGCAGGCCTCAAATGATTTTTCACAAAAATGCAGCTTTTTTATTGATTTCAAAGCATCAAGTAGCACCACTCCTGAACATATTGCTGCATACTAACATATGATGTCAGCTGAGATTCAGAGTGTGCTTCGATGGCTAACAAGCACCAGCTACCCACAGCTGTCATGACGGGCAGCATTTACTGGACCAGTGCTGACAGTCTCTTTGAATCTCTTTTCCATTGTTTTGTTTATTTGTTCATTCGCTTTTTTAATAATCTGTATTAGATTATTGTTAAATTTTGGTATGAGACACTGATAAGGACTGTGTTTCCCAAAAGCATTGTAAACTTAAGTGCCATAAACCAATGGAGCTGTGATCAATTTAAGATTACGGTGCTTTTGAGAATGCATAGAAAGCCATTATTCCAGCTCTCCATAAATGATTTTCCATGTGATTTGTCAAAAACATAATACTGTGGTCAGAGTTTGTGGCCATTATTAATATTATTACTGAATTTAATAATCATCATTTATTTATTTATTGCAGAATATTACTCTAGCATGCCTGCATTTGTTTGCTTGTCTACATCATTATTTATATGGGTATATTTATATAATATATTATTACTTCAATACAAATAAAAAAAAAACAATTATTCAAAAAAATATTAAAAACAAAACAATTATAAAAAAATTCAATTGTTAAATTATTTGTTCTATTATTATTATTATTATTATTATTAAATATTATTCTAGTACATTATAATTGATATACAATAAATAATTATTCTGGTACAATTTAATTTATAATAATAATAATACATTTAATTAATATAAATATTAATATTGTTATTAATGTTATGTTTAAATATATTTACAGAAGGAAATTGCCTAAATATATTCATTGAAAATTATCTTTATTTAAAACTGTAATGATTTTTAGCATTTTTGGATATTGCAACAAAAAAATACCCCAGCAACTTAAGATAATATACCTTATGAATATTTTATTTCTTATTATTGTCATTACTATTGTCATTAGATTATTTTGGAATAATAATAATATATTTTATATTAGTCATATTAATTTTATTTTAGTTATTAGTTACTGTTATCCCACCACTACAATTATTCAAGAAATAATTTTTTGCAAGTAAAAAGAAAATAAAAGAAATTTTATTTTATGTTCATATTGCTGCTAACTAACAAGTGATGACAGCATGAGAAGAGACTTCTATCAGATTATATACTGGCCCAGTCTTGACATTTCCTTTGAGAACAATTCACAATGTCAGGCTGACAGCTGTCAATTTATGTCACGGCAACATCTGGTGGCATCTATACTGTTTCAATGGTGATTTTAGCTGATAAAGTCCCCTAGTGGCAGCACAGGCCTGTCAGTGGCTCTATTCCTCAAAGCAGCCCTTGTTAGAAACTGCAGCCTAGACAAGTCCTCCCTAAATTGAGCATGCAATTTGCCTTCATTTGTTAAGTCAAAATACAAAAGAGAAAACAGAGAGTCAGCAGTAAACAAATACGCATGGCTGCTTGTGGTGATGGTGCAGCAGTTTGCGTCTGACACCCGTTTATTTCTGCGATGCAAAGGAAGCTGGAGAAACCAGGCTGGCAGAGAACAGGAGGAACAGGAAAGACACACACTGTATGTGTCATTAGCTCTGGTCGCAATCCTAGTGAGCTGTCTAGCTGTGTACTTGTTACACAGACACCAGCCTAGAGTCTCAGTTCACATTATACACATTATATTATATATATATAATGGGGGGGTGCATGATTTTTATGCATTTTTAAAACATAAATTAACTGTTTTTGTAAATGAACTCGTCATATATTAAGATTAATTAGCCTGACCTATTACATTGATCCTGTAATTTACATTTCTCTAAACTCCAACGATCATGAAGTTTTTTTCCCCCACTAAGTTTATTGCTATGCGTTTTGAAATCTATAAAATATATGATGCAATATTGCTTTTTATCTTGTAAATCAGCATAGTTCTGCTGCTAATATTGTCTGGAGTAGCTGGTGTGACAGAAATGCACATTAAGACAATGAAAGAGAAGTAATGGATTTTTTTTAGAAAAAAGAAAATGGGTGGGGCTTGGTTCTAATCCTCAGTTTGTGATTGGATGTTGAGATGTTGGATGTTGCTCTCAAAAGAGAAAACAGATAAATGCAAATTTAAAGGAGTGAAGTTTAGAGATAAAATCTGTCATTTTCACTTTAAGTTCTGGTGTTTTTGATAAAAATAAAAAACAGCTAATATAAAAAATGCAGGATTCAATTGTCTGGGTACACACACACACACACACGTATTCTAACACTGTGCTGACATTAGCCCAGGCCTTGTGTCTGCTAACCCCAGGATGACTGCCGGAGCTAATGTGTAAAGCTGAAAGGATGTAGCCTACACATTATCTAGAGTTGCTAAGCTGCACTAGCAGAGAGCGGATCTAATTGAACCACAGGTTTCCATGGAGAGCAATTTGTTCCTGTTCTCAGCAGCGACCTTCATTGAAATATAACGTGAACTGTGGCTTCACCTCAGAAACTATTCACTAATTTGTCCATGTATTTCAAAGTATGAGGAAGAGACGAAGAATGAAGGAAGGGCCATGAGGAGAAAGGGCAGAAAACTTATCTGCTAACTGCTTAGGCCATATTAGACACTTTTCATGGTCTCTGTGGCCTTTAGATTATAATGCAGTTCTGTGAATATTAAATAATTTGTTGCAATACATGGCGTGAGGGGCAAGAACTCATTATATTCCCTGCTGGCTTTGAGAAAGAAAAGACTTTTTAAAGGCTCAATTCTATACACAATGTATAATAATTAAAACAGTAATTAAACACATTTCTTCTGCATTATTGAGGTGCAGGGAATGTAAAGACCTTCATTTCACAGTACAAGTCTCATGCTGGGTCCGTGGAGACCAGGTTCAAGGTTTACCCGTTAGTTTTGCAAATTAGTCCCTGCTGGTAGATCAGCCATTGCAGGGGGAAAAGTGTCAATGTCTCAGTTGATGACCATTCAAATGTAACTGCATATTGTAACTTTTTTTTTTAATTCATTAAATTAAATGAATTTTTTTTTTTTATCTCTCTCTCTCTCTCTCTCTCTCCACACACACACAAGATATAATGTATAAATTATAATTGTGTGTTTATACTTACAAACCATAAACCATAAAACCATAATCTTTAAATATACATATGTTTAACCTAATACATTTTACTGTATAAATATATACATATTTATACACTATACTCAGCTTATATAAATATATTGTATTTTTTATGTTTTTATTTTATTTTTTATTGATATTTCCTGTTTTAGTTCTATAAATGTATATATTTATATATATATATATATATATATATATATATATTCATTTAAAATTTGTATTTATTTATTTATTTTTTACCTATGTTATTATGTTTAATGTGATACTTAGCTAAGGTTGTTTTATTTATTGTTTTACCTTGTCAAAAAAAACAACAACAACAACTGAAGTTTGATTAATATCAACTAGAATGCATGATACAAAAAAATTCTAGAATAAAAAATGTTTATATACATATACATATATATATATATAGATATGTGTATGTATAAAGAGTATCGAAAGCCTTGAAAGCAGCAGCACCTTCACGAGATTCATAAATGTCTGTGTGCCCCTGAGTGACATCATTAATAGTCCAGAGACCACAGCCACGCGCTGGATTTCATTACGTCCTCTCCAAGAGACAGAACGTGTTACAGAGCCCCAAGTGCTTTATTAAAACCCTGTGACCTTCACATCATATTCACATCCTCCATAAAAACAACCCATAAAGACAAGTTCCCCGCTGACATGGACCCATGAAGGGCAGAGCCTGAAGTGGCTCCTCTTGGGCCAGTTTGTTATGCTCCAGTCATCTGCTCACCTGTTTCACCCCTGATTCAATCTAGATTGACCACGGGGAGCAGTTTTCCGGTGGATAAGTCAAATTGTGAACTTGAAAAATAAAAAAATAAAAAGTTAAATATTACTCATCTAATTGGTTTATGAGGGCAGATGACTCTGTGACCAAACTATATATTCTACTGTACTTTCCTCTTTGGCAAGTAGAAGAAAGAAAGAAAGAACAAAATTATTGTTATATATATACAGTATTTAACAAAAAAATATATAGTAATATAACCTTGCATACAAATAGTTTAAATAAGTAATTTTACATAATTTTTAATCAATTAATAAATAAAATCTAATTAAAATTATCCAGTAAACCCGTTTTACACTGACAAAAATTCTGTGAAAACCTAAAAAAAAAGTCATAATCATGACTTCTGAATTTATATAAAAATTTAAATCTAAAATTACGACTAATGCTGCAATCTAATTTAAAAATAGCTAAAATGCATATTCAAATATTTGTATTTAAATAAATACATATAGTAATGCATAATGTAAATTATCCGCTGAGCCTACAATAAAATAAAGCCTTAAACATAAAATGTAAACATGTTATAATAATTTCTCAACTTGTGCATTTCTTGTGAAGTTCTTAAAATATTTGTAAATAAAAAATAAAATCATAAATGCAATTTCAGATAAAATACAATAAAAAATCAGCTTCTTTCAGGTTTTCACTATTCAAGAAACAACCAATGTTCAACAAAACCTAAATACTTTTGACTGTAGTGAATTCAAATATGTTAGATACTACCTGCATATCTAACAAGACAGCAGACTATTCGTAACTGAAACACATGAGTATGTGATAGTCAGGGTTGTGATTGGACAGCACCGGTCCTGGGCTGATTGTTAGTTTCAGTCCGTTCCTGGGTTCATCTGAAGCTCTGTGCCTTGTGCCGCCCGACTCTCCCTCTCCAATTGCGGAACATGGTGCCTACGGTAATCAATGGTGATGAATGAGAGGGAAGGCTTTCTTTATTCTGCTCCTCACTGAATAGAAAGTTTCCATTATCTCTCACAATGTATTCACTCTATCAAAGTGACAGGGTTCAGGAAAGCCACACTCCACTGCCCTCCCCTGTACCCTACCTTTCCACATCGGCAGGCTCTAGAACAAGGCGAGAGTTACAAAGGGGAACTTCTAATGTGTCGACACGTATTTGAGCCATGTGGCTCGTACCGTCCCAAACTGATGCTGCTGAATGGAGAGCTTTAGTTTGACCTAAGAGGTCGGTTTAAAAGCCAAACTGCTCATTTCCCGGCACAGTGGTTATTGGATCTTTGTAATTATTAGTACTGTAGCCCGCCTGCCTCGGTTCTCCAACCATTTAGGAATAAAGTACTACCTGCTGTGACAGGTCAAGCCGCGCGCTGTTGTTTTGAATCAGTGTTAGGCCTTGAGCTGGCAAAATAAAACTGAAGAAGGTATTTGCCCTGTGGTGAGACAGTCGCCCATGAATGTGAAGCATTGGCCCTCTGGCAGAAGAGGCTGACCTCCAGACAGACTCCAGAACACCCCTGAGGGTGAAAGCATGAGCTTACCATGATCTGAATCTTATGTTATGTTGACGTGCCAATATTGTAACATATATAATATACAAACCACTGCTGCCACTTTTGCTTGTGTTATGAAAAATATTGCTAGTTTTCTAACAATGCAATGCAAACAAAATTAAGCGGTAAATGGAAAAAGCAAGTAACGCTTCATGCTTTAGTTCAGTTAAAATGCCCTCTTTTGCTGAAGGTGCATTCTGTAATATTGACAGCTAGCCATTGAAATATTTAAAAACATAGATGTTTCTTCAGCCCCTATTTCCTCAGACTCTATACAGGTTGCCAGATTGAGGGCATGTACTGTAGCAAGCACGAGTGCAACTGACAATAGAATGCAATGAGCCTTAAAGTTTAGGTTATTGAGTAGATTTATCTACATCTTAATATAACTTTTTAGATTGATGCCAGGGCTTTTAGGTCAAGTAGAATCTGCAATCTTTAACCCAGTTCATTTGCTGGCTTTCATGGCTGGAATACGCTGTGTTACATTTTCAGTCGAATCACTTCGACGTTACACCAGAGAGACCAATTGCCTTTAAGCTTTATGGAAAAGGCCAATAAATATTGGCGTGCACTTGATTGCGCTCAGGTGCACCTCATCACTACGTGAGTATAAGAGGGCATGAGCGCAGTGCACATGCAGCTTTTCGCTTCAGAGCTTTCACCGCTCTGAGTTTAAGGAGACCCCCTCGACTGAGAACAATAAAGTGGTGTGTCCTGACTTCAAGAGTTCCTGCAATCTTCCTGGTCTCTTGTCTGACAGCGTTTTCTAGGTGGCTGTCAGTTGATCCTGCGGGCTGGTGGCCTTTTTAAAGGTCGGCTGTGCCAGTCATCTTGCATATCCAGCGAGCAAAGACCTCCGAGTGCACAGATTTGGCGCGTAAGGTCTTCCTTGGGCAACCGAGAGAAAGAGTGAATTTTTAGTTTTCACGGTTGGTGAAAACGTTCTCCAGAATGTCGATCCGACCATGCGTTTCTGGGTGGACATGATCGCTGCATCAAGTGTCTGGGCCGAGAACACATTCGTGAGACGGCTCCCCTCATGTTCTTCCCGCGGGAAGTCATTGGACCATAGCAAGTTCGCGACTCCCGCTCAGAGGTGCTTGGTGGACCTCCAGGTGACTGTCCAGAATGTTCTGTCTGATGTAAGAGCCCCACGGACTTCTGGCACACCGCATAGTCCCATGGTCCTCTCCCTACCGCTCCCACCGTAGCAGGGTCGAGTATGTCCTTCGGGGTGCCCCAAGAGGCTGAGATGTCTTCGGGAGCATCAGAGGGTGAGTCAGACAGTGAGGTAGAAACCGCGTCGGGAGGGCGCCGTCTGCGTCGGGCGCTGAACTGTTGGCTATGCTCCTCCGCGCTGCGGCAAGTTTAGGAAGTTTAGAGGTGCCACGTGCACCTTCAGCCGACCCTTTGTGGAGCACACAATGCCCGACTGGTGGCCCGTTGTCGAGCTGGCCGCTGCAGTGGGGCGCCGCCTGCTGCTTAGGGACCGGCCAGAAACAGACCGCAGAAGTGCGAGCGTTCCTGAGACAGGCAAGCTTCTGTCCACCCAGCTGCCGTCGGCCCATGGGGCGGCAGTACCCACATTTTCATGCCGCTGTCCTGCGTGTGAAGGTTGCAGTCCTACTGGCGAAGGATGCAATCGAGCCTGTCCCTACAGCCGAGATGAGGTAAGGGTTCTACATTCCTTACTTCATCGTGCCCAAAAAGAGTGGTGGGCTGAGACCCATCCTGGATCTACAAGCTTTGAAACGGTCCCTTCTCAAGCTGCCATTCAAAATGCTCACTCCGAAACGCATACTAACATGCATCCGGAGCCAGGATTGGTTCGTAGCCATCGACCTGAAGGATGCGTACTTTCATGTCTCAATCTTGCCTCGACACAGACCACTTCTTCGTTTTGTGTTGAAGGGTGAAGCAAAAAAAACAAAAAACAGACATGGAATGCATATTTCAGGAATATTTGTTATTATTATTATTATTATTATTATGTAAAAAAAATTATATTAATAATATACATTTAGAAAACACATAGTTTTTAATTCAATCCAACCTTAAAAAACCTTGGTGTAGTAAACATAACTGTAAGTGGACTATATAAATGCATAATGACGTTTTCAATGAATTAAATAAAAAAATAGCATTTGGAGAAATGTTTCATGCTTTATCCAAAAATAATTGACATATTATTAGTGTAGTATTATACAGTATTAGAAAATAATTTTACATTATTGTAAACATTTTGGCATAATATGTAGATAAATTAGAGTAACAGGTTTATTTCTGTGTATTTTACCCTATTTTATTGTTGAATATTTGATGTTGTCCTTTATTCGTAATATACTTGTCCACTGCAAGATCACACTAGAAAGAGGATTAATACTGCTGTCAGTGAACAAGTTTAACACAAGTCTAATTTAAGTATTAATTATATAATATTATATATTTGTATTTTACAATAGTATAATTAACATTTTAAATGAGCTTTTTTTCCTGTTTTTGTTGTAATTTTAGTTTGTTGTCCTAATTATTATTATTATTATTATTATTATATTATTAAATATTATTTGTGATCTATTATTTGAATCTATTATTATTATTTTATTTAATTTAATTATAAGTTTACATTAGTTTTAGTACTTAAACTATTATTTTATTTCAGTTAGACTCCAAAGAAAATTTTTTATCAAATACTTAAAACTTAATTTCAATGAACAAGTATGAGTTTAAATAGTTTTAGGTTTTAGTTTAGCAGTGTTCTTTACCTATGTCCATTTCCAGCAAGGTGAATTACCCCTCCATTAGCGCTATTCACTGTGCTCACATTGACCCGAAACCAACTAAACCTCCACAAGCACAAACGGCACATTATGACAGGGGTGAATCTCGCAGGGCCGCACACAAACTAAATAGCGACAGAGTTGCTAATAGTCATGGTGCGGCTTTTCTTCCCGTATGTTACATTACCTTCAGCGTGGGGTAATTTCTCGCTTGGCTTACAAGCATTAGCTATAATATCCTTGTCATTCTGCATAAACCTATTACCTAGCCAGACACCAAAAAGCCATTCGTGGGTCTAAAAGCTTTTTCAAGGCGACTGCACCTTAAAAGTAATAGGATAGTAGGCAGCCTACGCATGCAACTGATAACGTTGGAGAGATGGACTTTTGGATCATACGTAGCTTTCTTGCTCAGTCTATTGAGAAAATGTCTCCATTATCTCTGGCAGTAGACGGCATCTGTTTGGAATTGGCGGTTAAGCACTTTTTTGGCAGTGTTCTATCAGTGATGTAATGAAATGCGATATCCTAAGGACATGGAAGTGTCGAAGTAATAATTAATATTAGTGCAAGACCAAAGTGAGGCGTTCAACTGTGACTAACTTCAAACATCATTTCAAATGAAATGATACATCCAGTCAAATCAGCCTTCCAACGGTCATATCACTTGCCATAGACTGAAATTATGATCCCACTGCTAGTATCTGAACACACAGTATCACAAATCACTGCAGTGATGGATGGCACTTGTCAGACTTGTCATTGGTCTACTTTTTAACAACAGAACAGCCATTTAGAATCTCTAAAACACAGTCATGAATGCAAAACTAAGGGGATGTTTACAACCCAATTTTTTTTTACATAAATGAAGACAGGAATTTCAAATCACACAAGCCAATATGATATTCACAATAGAATAACGATAACATAACAAATGTTTAAACTGATTCTATTTTTTACAATGCTATGCACAAAATTCACACATTTCAAATTTGATGCCTGCTACAGGTCTCAAAATATGTGGGACGGAGGCATGTTTACCATGGTGTAGCATCTCTTCTTCTTTTCAAAACCATTTGAAGACATCTGGACGTCGAGGTTATGAGTTTCTGGAGTTTTGGTGTTGAAATGTGGTTCCTATTCTTACCTGATAAAGGTTTCCAGCTGCAGAAGAGTTTGTGGCCGTCTTTGACATATTTTTTTATTAATGATGAGCCAAATGTTTTCTATAGGTGAAATATCTGGACTGCAGGCTACTTCAGCACTCAGACACTTACTACGAAGCCATACTGTTGTAATAGCTGCAGGATGTGGTTTTGCACTGTCCTGCTCTAATACACAAGGCCTGAAATAGACATCATGTGGAGGGGATTACATGTTGCTCTAAAACCTTTTTTTATGTCTTTTAGCATTCATAGAGCCTTCAGAAACATGCAAGCTTCCCATACCGTTTGCATTTCTGCATCCCCATACCATCAGAGATGCTGGCCAATGCTGGAAGGTCTCCCTCTTCTTTAGCCAAGGGGGCACAGTGTCTTATTTCCAACACAAATGTCAAATTTGGACTCATCTGACCAAAGAACACTTTTCTACTTTGAAACTGTCCATTTTGAATTAGCCTTGGCCCATAGGACATGATGGTGTTTCTGGACTACGTTCACATATGACTTTCTTTCTGCATGATAAAGCTTTAGTTAGCATTTGCAAATGACACAGAGGATTGTGTTTACCGACAGTGGTTTCTGGAGGTATTCCTGGGCCCATTTAGTAATGTTAATGGCCGAATCATGCCTCAGTGTCACCTGAGGGCCTGAAGACCAAGACCATGAACATTATTTTTAATGTATGCCACAATCTTTTTATGCACTCTTTCACAGACTGGAAAGCCTCTGTCCATATTTACTTCAGATAGCCTTTCTAAGACTTCCCTTTTATAGCCAATCATGTTACAGACATGATGTCTGTAATAAGTCGCTAGATGTTCTCCCAGGTAGATTTTTCAAAATGTCTACCCTTTTCCACTTTTTGACCTGTAGCAGTTATCAAATTTAGTTATCAAGTTAATTTAGTGGATAAAAGTGTAAAATAGCTTAGTTTGTTATGTTCTCTATGATCTATTGTGAATAAAATATGCTTTGTGTAAAAAAAAGCAAGAACATCCCAACATTTCGGGTTGTACATGACATTGATGTACTTAAGACTGAAAAGTAGTACCTTTATGTTTTTTGAGAGGTTTTGTGTAGAAAGAAAAAAATAACACAGATCCACGAAAATGACTGAAATGCTGTATAATGCATGCCAAGTCAGTTGGCGTTGTGACTTTGGAAAGAAACACTACATGCCTGTGTGCACATACCTATAAACTAAAGACATAATAAATATGGATATACATATCACTCTCAATCTTGCTTACTTAGATGTACGTCATTGATTAGTTTGCATGAGTGCCCACTATTTGGGGACCCTTGCAATGGGCTAAACTGGAATGTCCTAATCATTTGACCACTTAGAGCCCACACTAGTGTATTTTTTTTAATTTTTTTTTTAAGAGGGCATTTTTATATAAAAAGATCTTCGTCGATACTGGCATTTTTACTGCATTTTAGAAACGATCGCTGTCTATTCTACACAACCGAAAGCACATGTCACTTGACCATAAATAGAGGTATAACCATAGATATGTCTACGTGGGATCCTTGTTATTTAAATGGCAGAAATGTCTATATGTTTGGAGCAGTCAAATATGGAATCTGCCTACTTATCTGTGGTACAACAATGAACATTATGTTATAGGTTATGTAGAGAGAATGTGGGCAGCCAGGCCATTATTTTCAAAAGTCTCTTTTGGACCATTTACAGTGAGTGTAACGTTCCACACGGGGTGAAGGAGGACGAGGAAGACAAACGTAAAATAAATATACTTTTAATAAGGGAAAACAAAACGTGGAGTAGTATCCATAAACATCTTACATTGAAACATAGAGGAACACATATATTACATTTAATCACCGACAACACGGAACTCAAAAGACATGGTATTTAAAGACAGACACTGATTACGAGACTAGAAACACCTGGGAAGAAACACACCTGAACGAAGTAGACAATTAAGGGAAACTGGGTCAAGGAAGGCACATGGGGAGACAGAGCACATGGAACATTAAAACAAAACATCACATGACACGGAACGTAACCACAATACAGAAAACAAGGAACAGACAAACCATGGATGTTACAATAAGATAATTGAAATTATATTTATGTAAATAATGCTATAAAATGTTCCACAATTCAATAGTCACACATTTTCCAGCTGAGGTTCCGGCATTATTAATACATACTACGTCTATATGCGAAAGTATCTGCATTACTGGAGTCAATGCAAAACAATTGACTTGCATAGATATTACCATAACAATACGATTCTTCTGCGAAGGCATTATCGTTGGAGCCCTTTAAAACATAACTTCCATCGCTGATAGATAAGCCGTTCTGTTTATACAGGCAATTTTGATATGCAGGACATACCTGCATCCATTAACTCTGCTTCTGACCCAAAAGAGATGATATAGTACATCTTAAGAGTGGTGTGACATGAATCAAGACATGAAAATTGATGAGTTCTTGCTTTGATTGCGTCCTTGATTGCATGCAAAATGAAAAGAGAGAGGAGGTCAGTTTTACCATAAAGTATGTCTTTGAAAGAGTCAGAACAGAAGCTATATATGTTTTAAATCAGTTTCCTCTAGAACAGAAATGCTAATGTAGCATTAGCATTGCTAATTCAGTTTTTAAACTCTCAATGCAACGTGACGCTAGCGTTTGCCGTAAAACGCACAATGTAATTTCTCTAAGCGGAGTCTTCAAAGGTCTTCTACACACCTTTCGTTGCTCTTCAGAAGTCCTTCAGGCATGATTGCATGGTTTTTAATTTCCGGTGTCGAACCACATCCACTCAAGCACTTAACATATCTGAACCAGAGTGACGGCACACAACACGAGACCTTAGTTTCTTTTGTCAAGAGTCGCTGATGGAAGTCCACAGGTTGCCAACATGCAGTAAGAATAAATGGCAGACACTTATACCTGCTGACACACTTATATATCATTTGCAGCTGCTGTATGTGTGAAATAAAGCAACAGCATTACTGCAGTTTTACTTAAAGTGGTAGCTTACTTATTCTATTTCTGATTTTGTCAGGTTAAAAGAAAAATGTAAATGAATACTCTTAGTGGTTTGGATTATGGAATCATATTTTAACTAAATAATTTAATGTCAACATTTTGATAATACATGAATGCATTCCCTACAGCAATATTTGCCTTATAAGATTGCCTTAAAATATACAGTAGGAATCATCTGGAACACTCATAAATTTACAAATAAACGATTTGAGTCAGGACAGGAACTGATTATCTGTACTTGCCAGAGCTGCTTACTTTATTCAAATCTTAATGTAACGCATCCAACACTTATGCACCCAATCTGTGCAATGCATGCTTACATCCATCATGCATTAGAAAAAGCTCTGTTTCCAAAATTATTCAAATGACTTGGAAGAGAAAGAGACCTTGCACAGTGGATCAAAGAGTGCAAGGGGAGATCATAGGGTTTTTTTTCTTCCATTATTACACAATGCAACAGACGACACTACTTTCAAAGAGTAGGGTTCCTTTCAACTCAACATTTCTGCAATACAGCGCAACAATGACCAGCTACTTTTTATTTTTATTTTTTTACAGCTGTCTTAGTTCTAGAAATAGTTTTCCCATTCGTTTTCTCCATAGGGGTTTAAAATAATTCATCAGTAAAAATTCTAGTCATGAAGTAAAAAAAATAAACATGAAAATCAAAGGAAAAAGAATCAACATTGTGTTGTAATGTTAATATTATATTACAAAGAATACATTACATGACTGCATGAGTGCTCATTTTTGTACCATAATCTATAAAATGAGGGTATACTATAAACTAAATATATTATAAAACTAATAATTGTATATAGATTACACTGCCCTTCATCATATTTGCTGAAATCCAATTCTTATTAATTTTGGGGTTTAAAATTTGAGCGAAATGTGTCTGTGAAAGGTGATATACTGTAATATATTACACTGTTTACAAATTATTATATTACTGGCTTAAAATTAAATAAAAAATCACACACATCATTACTATCTGCTATTTTGGTAACAGCAATAACCAAAAGAGGAAAATTTATAATTATCATAGATAAAATACTAGACAAATTTAATTTGGGTAAATACAGAATAGTTTACAATATCACATAAGGTACATGCATTTTAACTCTTTTAACAAGCATTTTAGAAAAGAATGGCACATTTAAAAGTATCATAGTAGTGCTAATTCCTGTGCCTGTGGTGTTGAAATCAAAAATAAAGGGTTGCTGTTCATGGGGCAACTGGGAACTTTAAACCGCAGCCTCACATTTCACTTCTAGCTAAAAGATGCTGTGACTGACTCCAAAACCTGTCCATACACAAACTGTACTGAGATTAGAGAACATATTAATTAAATTATAACTACTATAATGAATAAAGCCAAAAGGCACAAAACGGCCGCAGATGACGTCCTTATGTTACATTGTATTAAGTAATATATATATATTTACTCTACACACACAGTCGTGGAAATAGTTGGGAAACCTTATTCAATTCCATGGTTTTCTGCATCAGGACCTTGACAAGTCTTAAAATGTGGAAATAAAGCCCCAGATATAACACAAATAAAACCAAGATGGAAAAGTGTGACATAATTTAACTGTCTGCCTATTGTTCTGGAAGAATTCAATCTAGACTCACATCTGCCTCTAGAATTCTTTGGTATATACTGTAAAGAGAAGTTCATGGTTGACTCAATGACTACAAGGTGCCCAGGTCCTGTGACTACAAAACAATCCCCAAATCATCAGCCCTCCACCAGGGTGAGTGACTTTTAGTGTGTTTTTTTTTGGCACTGCTAGCTTTTCAGTTCTCAAACATCTTTACTTTGGTCTCATCTGTTCAAAATTCATTGTCCTAGAAGACCTTGTTTTTCTTCTGGTTTGTTCAAAAGCAACTTTGCCAACCTGAACTGTCATCCTTTTTTTAGAAGAAGCTTTCTTCTAGTAAGCCTTCAAAACATACAATAACTGTCCCATATTTTTCTAACTACTGCCATGAATTTCATCATTTAACATGTTAGCTGAGGCCTGTGGAGCCTGGAGTGAAGTTCTGTCTGCCATTTCTCTGAGCATTTCTAGAACATTGTCTAAACCTGGGTTTTAAATTTGTCGGGATGTCTGGTCCTTGGAGGATCTGTGTTTTTATTGATGTCTTTCCTTGTGAATAAACTTCCTCACTGTAAAACGGTGGACTTCAAATTGTTAGGAAATGTTCGTAATACTCCTCCCGGATTGCTGGTGGCAACAATTGCTTCTCTAAGATCATTGCTGATGTGGTACCTCAAAACTACTGCTTTTGGAGAGGCTCACATTTGTTGATGATCAGTATTTGATTTGCAGTGTCTGACTGCTACTTACCCTCTTAATTACTGTAAGGGTGCTAATTTTGTGACAGATGGCTTTTACATTTTGTTTTTAATTGTGTATTGATAAGGAAAACCTTTGAAGTCAATATGTATAGTTGTTAAGTATTAGTTTCTATACATAAAACAGGAAGAAATACGTTTGTATGAGGAAAAAAGGATTTTCAGTATAACCCAGCTGTTATGCAATGTACTGTACAGACATCTCTCTGAAGTCTCTGCTTGCCGTTCTCTGTCTCAATTAATCCTCCAGCAAATGAGTGGCAGTTGTACTTTCTGCTTCCTTTTTCTCCCACGTCGTTATCTCTCCTTCCATTCACCACTTCCATTATCTTCTTTCAAATTTAATAAATATCTCTCGACATAAATGGATGCATATCTCTGCGTCTTCATCTATTGCCTGGCAACCGGGGGTTCTCGTGGCACAGACCGCACGCAGCCATCACACTTTTTAGCCGGTAAAAAAAAGATATTCTAGTCCAGCACTCAGTTAATTGACTCTCAGGGAGATTTATCGATAAGAAAATGCGGCTAAAATGATGTGCTGTTTTCACACACTGCATATCACATTTACATAGTTTAAACAAACAATTATCTCCATTGTGCAATTACAATGATGCTAACATGATATTAAGCATGCATATCATGCATTTGTGTTCCACCATGGCCGTGCAAAAACAATTCACAGCCGCACAGCGCGAGGGATAACGCTCTTGTAGTTATGAAAGTGTTGCAGAGGGCTAAATAGAGTGGGCTGAACATGTTTCAGCCATTATCACAAAGGCACTTATCAGTGTACTTTCAAATGTCGAAAGATTTGGTTTCTGAAATTACAGCCTGAGAGTCATTCATATGGAAATGACATCCCTTTCCTCTTTTGTCACTCCCTGTTTTCGTGCTGAGTTGATATGTGGGTATTCTAAAGTCATACTGTACTTTTTCCATAGCCATATGGTGCACTATGAAAAAGAGTAGATCTATTAGTTTTCTTTTTTCTTTTTATCTTAGAGCTTGGGAAATCAAGCTTTTACCCCTACAGAATATTTTATTGATGTTACGTTGTTGTTTATGTAATAAATATGAATAAAGGTGGTCTATTTTAAGGAAACGTATGGTATAATGTTGTTAATTATGAACTGTGGGCTGTGAAATGCTGCAATGGTAAAACATTTCCGACATATTATGTAAGTCATTGCAATTTCGCTAAAGGGCTCTTTATTCAACAAGGCCGCTGATGTGATCTTTGAAATATACAGCCTTTATTATGATGAGTCATGGTGCCAAGTCTAGCACTGATCTACAAGTGTTGTTAGAGATCTAAGGCTATCAGTAATCTAACATGCTAATTTCCCAGCAATACTTCATTATGATTCAAGAAAAATTATTTCAACGTGTACAACATGTGCTGTTGTGAACTTAACTATTATCTAACAACTAACAAATGAGTTGTCAAACCTATTATTGTCATCCCTAATACTTTTTAGTGTAACAGGCTTTAACATTTGGGTAACAGGAATAAAAAAAATGTCTGTGTAAACTTCAAACATATTTAATGGTCACCCTGGATGTAATTTTATGTTTATGCCTATATCATTCAGTGGCATGTTAGCATAAGTTACATTTTAGTAAGTATTATCAGTATTGTTACTATTATCCCCAAATAACAATCCCTCCCCCCACCCTCACCCATAAGTCATTGTTAGTAGTAATCCATCCATGTAAACTCATTTACAACAATAGCAGCAACGTGACTGCAGACCTTCACCCCAATCTTGCAATATTCAAGGAAGACTTGGTCTGGTTTCAGATGATCATAGAAAGACCAAGATCATCTTTATTGCCAAATAATTGAACCAGATCAGTATATTTAAAGTTCTATGAGAGGACACAGACAAACAGATGGATGCATTATCTAATTAAAATACCCTTAAAACATTAGATATCTTAGAAATGTTATCTGCTAAATTAATCATGAACTGACTTTAAGTGAAAATAATCACTGTTTGCTATTGTCATACAACTATGCCAAGTAAGTGCAAATCAATATAATGCAATTTAAAATTGTAAAACTGTGCAGTATTATGTAAACAAATATGTGAAGTGTTCTGAGGAATGTGTGTTCTATCATCCCTTTCAGTCCTGTGACTATGACGTCAATCCTGTTACCGTCATTACTTTGACGTGACTTTACTTTACTTTTGTCATTACTAATACAATTAAATCTGTTATAGCCATCCAGTTTATTTCCAAATGTAACTATATTTTATTTTGGACAAAGCCCAACATATCTATCTGTAAAAATAAATATTTCTAATCAATATCTCTCTCTCTCTTGTAAAATAATAATAATAATAATAATGACTATGAATGAAAATGTATATATAGATAGATAGATAGATAGATAGATAGATAGATAGATAGATAGATAGATAGATAGATAGATAGATAGATA
>JAUCNO010001092.1:1849211-1860776 GCA_032353835.1 Enteromius viviparus | reverse complement strand
CGAATCGTTGAACTATGCTGGTAACGACGGAACTTGCGACCATAGTAGGCTAACTATGCCTTTGGGAAACGCACCCCAGGTTGGTCATCACACAGACCCTCGCGGGGGTTTTCGATGGTACTGGCAGCCGTGGGGATTTTGGGCAGTGCTGGCACCCCCGAGGCTAGATCGGCTTCTGCTACCTCGGCCGCCATTTTGAGTGCGAGTGCACCCATCTCCATTGTGTGCACCCATTGTTTCTCTTTGAAACAATTATATAAACGTAATATACAATATACGTAGTATAATATATACTATAAATGTAAAAATTAGCAAAACAATATTTTAATTTACTTTTTTAATGTATTTGTATTTATTTTATGCATTAAAAGTGTAATTATACATAAATGTATAAACATAAACATGATTAGTGTTTATGCAACAAAACCTGAAAATGCAAAGAAAATCATAATATACAGAACAACTTAGTCCTCTTCTCAGAACTTGGTAACAAATTCGAACCACACCCAATCAAATGTCAAAGTTGGTTGTCTCTGAAAAAAAAATAATTCTGCAAACAACAGATGTGTGAAAGATAGTCAATCGGATGAGCAAAAATGCATAAAAACTATGTGCAATCCCTGTGTGTACATTACCACTAACATTTATTAATGCACACATGTGCATGTGGTCACATATGATGATATGCAAACATACCTATAGTTCAGTACTGAGAAATACCAGTTTTTATAGCTTGGGAAAAAGTGTAAATCACAAACAGTAACAGTTTAATGAGCTATTACTAACAGAAAATTCCTTTGTAAATACCAAGAACAAACACGATAACTGTGGTACTCTCCCTGATTAATTTGTACACTGGTATTTCCCTTTACATTGGGAACAATATTTATAAATTAACACTTTTTTAATATATGGTCTGTATTTATGTTCGCGTACATAGCTACAGTTTGCGCTTAATGATATGTTTATAACTGTGAGAGAGAGAGAGAGAGAGAGAGAGAGAACAGTTTCTCAGAGTGGGGGAAATATCTGCCATCACGGAAGAGTGACTAAAGCTAAACAGAGAGAGGGGAAGTTCACAGTGCAAATACATAGAGAGCTAGTCAACCACTCAACCTCACATTCACATTAGAGAGAGAGAGAGATAGAGACGTGCGAATAAAACTGAGCGGTAACTGAACAATGAGCTGGCGCTGTTAGAAAAGTTATTCAGTTATCAGAAACAGCACATGCTGAGTTTTAGGGAGTTTTAATCTGTCTTAGTGTGGAACTGGACTGGAATCAGGATTTAATGTCAAGTATGATGGTCAACTAACATAAACATGGACTGGACTTCATGGATTTATTTTTTGGTTGCGTTAATAAACGTCCCAGTTTACATAGCGGGTAAGATTCATTTATTTATTTATTCATTTATTTTCAATGCAATTTGTTTAAGCTTATTCTTAATTTTGCTAGGTGAAACTCTCTCTCTCTATATATGACAATAATTATGAATTTAACTAGACAATAATATAAAGTAGTTATATAAATATTACATATTTAGAAAAGCATAGTATCTGCAATACTGAAGAAACACAGTGGCGCAAAGTGCAAGTGGGCGCTTGACTTGAAGTCCCCAGTTTGTGTCACTGTGATGATGATGATGATGACGTGAGTGATGTAAATTCCTTGCCTAATCACCCCCATCCCCTCCCCCAGTGACCTTGAAACCTTTCAAAATGAATGTAATTATGCGTTAGTATGTGTGTTAATTACTCGATTTAACTCTTTATTTGACAAGGATATTGATTAGAAACCCTGACTGCAGTGAATATCCTTCAGATGTTACACCCAACCTTTATTCCTTTTTAAAACCACCACAGAAAATACAGTTTTTGTCATTTTTACTCAACTAGCTGACCCCCGTCATCACCAAAACATTGTATTATACAGAATTGTGTACGTTTTTTGGGGGAAAGATTTTGGTTGGCAGTTTGCTTGACAAAGCAGACGTCCCCTAAAATGAGTACAAAGGCGTTTTCATGTCACCTACACCTGGAAAGTACAGCTGCTTACGATTTATTCACAATAAAATACTGTACCTCAAGTGTGAGACTTCAGCTTTGACTGGAACAAACGCAAATAAACCACTTCTCTATTGGGAAGAGAAGAGCATTGATTTCAAGTATGGGAAAGTCTGATGATAATTCTGATTACTTTTTTTTTTTTTTTTACAGGTGAGCCACTTGAATTAAATGTGACGTTAGACATATGGGAGGGAAACGTAACTGTGCTCTGGGATCCACCAGAAGGAGCCCCCATGTATGCCCTTTATCAAGTACAGACAAAAGTGTAAGCAGAATTGTTTCCTTACTATCCAGTATTAAACAGCATTAAACTATGCATATGTTCTCAGTTGCTGAAAATATTATTTTAGTTTTTGCCCACCTTTTTGCTTGAATGAAATGTACAATACTCCAAAGCTAATCTACTTGTCTTTTGTTTGATAGACATTTTCATGAATGGGACATTGAGCCGGAGTGTAACATGACTACAAAAACTAGATGTGAACTTGGGAACTTGATATACAAACCACATAAAGATTGGATATTAATGAAGATTGGACTGCTTGATGGAAACAACAACTTTTCCTGGTCAATAGGAAAACGGATTCGTTTATTTGACAGTACGTATTCACAGGACTATCAATCAAATAAGTAGAATAACCACAGCTAATTCTACATTTGTTTAAGCATGAAGAACATCCTATTTCACTTTCCTACAGGTTGCACAATAAGTGATAATGGTGATCTTCCTTTCATGTTTTAGGCAAATTGTTGGCTCCAGAGTTTGAACTGTCTTCCTCCCCTAAAACGGTGAAGGTTAAGATTCACAGAAAGCCATTTCTCAATATACTTTTTGAATATGGACCAGTTTACTCTGCCATTTTGTACCCCAAAGGACAGGAGAGTGAGGTTGGTTTTCAGTGGATTATCCCAAATTTTTGACAAAGTGTGTTTGCAATAAATTAACTTGCTATACTGCATGTCATTGCGATCTCTAAATCTGTTTGTTTTTTGATATAGGCTTTAACAGTAACTGATGATGATGAAGATGGAGAGGTGGAGTTCACTTCATTATTATTATGGCAGGAGTATTGTGTCCATGTGAAAGTGGAGATGGCATCTAGTGATGCGAGCAACACCTCATTGCCACGCTGCATATATCTATCAGAAGGTACTTGTAAATCACATGGACAATATTTGAACAATTATGATTTATTTTTACAGAGGTTTCTCAAATACTGTTTTTATATAATTCCAGCAAAACATTAAAGGAATAGCACACCCAAAAATGAAAATTATGTCATTAACTCACCCTACAAACCCATTAGACCTTTGTTCATCTTCGTAACACAAATTAAGATATTTCTGATGAATTTCTGAAAGCTCTCTGAACCAAAAGAAAACAATAATTATGACTTTATTCAATAATTTGTCTTCTCTGCGTCACCCTGGTACCATTTTAAAGCATATTCACTTAACATAAACAGTGTATTTTCTTCTGTGTCAGCCCCAGCACTCAGATACGTTATTTTCATTGTTTACGCATTGATCTGAACAAAAACAATGTACTCATTTGGTAGTGCTGACACAGAACAGAAAACACTGTTTACATCAGTGTTGGGCATGGTACTTTAAAAGAGTAATTTGTTATAGTTACTAGTTACTTCTCACAAATAATAATACTCAGTTAAAATAAAAAAATACTAATAATATAATAAATTATAGTAACACCACATTTTCTTGTCAGTAACGGTAACAGCGTTGTAACGGGGGAAACAGTAATTAATTTAATTACTCGTTACTGAAAAAAATAACGCAGTTAGTAACGTCGTTTATTTATAACGTCGTTATTCCCATCACTGGTTTACATTCAGTGGATACTCTTAAAATTAAAAAAGGCAAATTGTTGAATAAAGTCATTATTTTTGTTTTCTTTGCATGCAAAAAGTAGCTTCGTAGCCTGATAAAACCACAGTTAAACCACTGTTGTGACATGGATTATATTAATTATATCTTTGCTATGTTTCTGGACCTTGGTAGGATCCTTGCTGTCTATGAGACGGTCAGTGAGCTCTCGGAATTCATCAAAAAATATATGTATTTCTGTTCTAAAGATGAAAAAAAGTTTTACTGGTTTGAGTAATTAATGATAGAATTGTACATTTTTGAAGGAGCAATCTATTCAAATCAGTATTTAAGTATGTAGCACAAAAACTTTTGAGGGTTATTCAAGGACTTCCGGCTTTGTGTTGGGGTTTAATATTTAAGTTTCTATAATTATTTCTTTGTGAAATTTAAAGCACTTTCTCTTGTGTGTCAGACGTGTCCCTGATGATCTCCTTGGCCATTATCGGAGTAGTTGGAGTCATGTCCTTCTTCATATTCGCAGTCTGTTTCTTTCTGAGACGCCCTGGTAAAATGCCCACTGTTTTGGTGAGTCAACTTGGGGATTTTAAAACAAATGCAGTTTCAACAAAACCAAAAGTTCTAGAGCAAGCTGGTTTCAGAGTCTTAAAAAGGAATTAAGTCTAAGAAGCAAAGCTCAGTACTGACCCATGTCATAAGTGTCACTTCTCCTTTCGAGGAACAGCAGCAGAAAAGGGAAATGCTGGGGATTTTTTTTTATATATATCTTGCATTTATTTAATCAAAAATAGAGTAAAAATTCTATTGTGAAATATATTTATAGTATAAATATATATATAATACTATAAATATTATTATTGCCAGATAATCTTTTAGAAATAATATATATATATATATATATATATATATATATATATCAATGTTTGATTTAAATGATAACACTGTTTACTTACTTTATTCTTAATTTTTTTGTAAAAAAAACAATACATACATACATACATAAATGAAAATGTATTTATGTATTTGTGTATTCATTTATTTTTTCATAAAATTTTTAATTAATGCATCCCTGATGAATAATAATAAATTATTTAAAAATAAAATAGAATAAATAAAAAAAGTCTACAAAATAATTTCATTAGTTTTTTGTATTTAATTTGTGTTTCCAACAGAAATCTGCCGTGCATGGATGGAACCCTATGAATGTAGGACTGATCCAAGTAGAAACGGTCACCGATAAGGGATGGCTCCTGACTAGCAACAAAATGGTGGTAAAGAGTAAAGCATTTGATGAGAAAAAGAACCTTTTGGAGGAGGACAAAGATAGAAGAGAGAGTACAGACAGCGGAGTGAGTGTTGGCCAGCAGCATTCGATTAAGAACCCAGGCACAGATGGACTTACAGGACAGGAAGACAGCGGCTGTGGGAGTCTGACAGGCACAGAGGACAGTCGCAGCAGTGGAAGAAGAAGTCTGGAAGAGCTCCCGTTTCTAGATGGTGAAGTTAATGAAAGCGAAAGAAAAGAGGACAGTGGCTTGGGAATGGGAAACCAGGATGCTTCTGACAGTCTCAAGGAAGCAGACGGTGACCTCCTGTCTGAGATAGTAATAGTTGGGGATGGATATCGTAGTCAGAGTCCTTCAGCTGATGCTGAAAGTGAAGCCAAGACTCCATGTGACGTAAATGCTGACTTGGGACCTAGCAGTGGCTATCGGTCTGGTCATGTGACGTGCTTGTGTTCTGCTTTTGAGACTTGCATGTGGTGCAAAACCAGGAAGCTTTTATCAGACGAAAGTGATTCATTG
This sequence comes from Enteromius viviparus, assembly GCA_032353835.1. Classification (NCBI taxonomy): domain Eukaryota; kingdom Metazoa; phylum Chordata; class Actinopteri; order Cypriniformes; family Cyprinidae; genus Enteromius; species Enteromius viviparus. Next base: position 1,855,057 of record JAUCNO010001092.1, on the reverse strand, counting down.
TCTCATGAGCAAACCAGCTGTACTTTCACAACTGATAATGACAATGACAGACCAAGCTATTTGAAAAAATCACCTTTACAGTCAGGTAATGTATCCGGTTCGGAAGATTTGTCCTTCCAGTCAGACGAGAGCTGTGGCGAGTCGGCGCTTTTTATCAGCTGCCCACTACTTCTACAAGAACCTTTCCAGCTGGACAGTTTGCCTCTTAAATTAGGAGACGTAGAACTGACATGCACGTGAAATGAGACTTTTCATGAATGTGAAAGCACTGAACCAAGCGTGTCTGCTGTGTGTCCAGCAGGCGTTTATTTCTCGTATGGATGCTAATTATGACTGTGTCGTTAAGTTGTCAGAAGTGGGACTGCCCCTCTGTGACTTCCTGCACTCGTCGGGTAATAATTTCGACCCTATGCTAACACAGAGGAGACATTCAAGTTTATACTTGAGTGACCAAGAGTGAGATACTTAGAATTCGATAATGATGACGCAGAGTCTAATCTTGTGTATCACGCCCACCACTGATACAGTGACTGTGTTATGTTACACTTTAAAAAAATAGATAAAGGAAGGAGCTTTTGCAGCAATGCTACAGATGATTGTTCAAGTTGTTCAATGATAAGTTCTTGATAGTTCCCTGAAGTTCCCTTAATATTCATGGAACCTTTCCGCTGCACAAAAGGTTTGAAAAAAAAAAAAAAAAAGTTTTTATAAGGTAAAAAGAAAGTAAACCATTGTTCTTCTGAAAGTTTCTTTGGGGAAATTCTATGAAATTACTGCAAAAACACAATATTTGAACCTTTATATTTAGGAGTGCAGTGTAAAGAACATTTTAAATAGAAGTTTTTTGTAGAACCATCAATGACAATGAAGAACATACACATGTACTGTACATACACATGAAATTTTACACATTGTACGTATTTACGTTTTATGTATGTACTGATATGCTGAATATTGGGTTGTGTTGAATGTGATGAAATGGAAAAAGTGTTAAAAATAGTAATAAACTATATTTATTAAAAAGCGCATTCCTATATACAGAACTCACCAACAAGGTCATTCGAGGATGCAAGAGTGTGACTGTGTGGTTGCTTTGGCATTTTGCTTAAAGTCTACGTGAAATCAAAATGACTATAATTATTTTGTCAGCTCGCATTGCTATTTTTGCATTAAACAATTCATCCTTGTAATTTAATCCACACACACAAAAAATAGTTTGCCTTCCCAATACTAATCCAAAACTGAAAATGCTCCTCCCCTCTAAAATGCTGGGCCTTTTCTGATGACATCTATTTGACTGTTTGGGCATTTGCATGACATCATTAACCACGCCCCTCCACCTGTCAGTGTCTATTTCAGAATAAAACTTTACTACATTTAATCAATTTGCAGTAGAAAAATCAAACCTCACCCTTTATTTTCCTCATACAATATTCTGTTTCTCTCAGAAGTACGTCCAAATACGGAAGTAAAATTGGTAACAAAACTCTTAAGTGAATTTTTAGGGAAACACAATATATATATATATATATATATATACTGTATATATATATATACACATTTATACAAGTTTTAGTTTTTCCTGGGAATCAAACCCATGACTTTGGTGTTGTAACAGCATGCTGTACTGTTTTAGCTTAAAGAAAATAGTTACACTTTTATTTCTCTCACTTTAGTGTAATTTCAGGACAAGACACAAAAAAAATAGAAGAATAGAGTAAATATAAATAAAAAATAGAGATCAAATACTTTTCTCCAAAATTCCAAATGCAAAACCTGTGATTCTGCATATTACAAGCCAAAACATACGCAAATCATGAGGCAAGACTTTCTGAAATTCCAATGTAATAATAAACATACAAATACTAAGACATAAAAAAAACAGCACTTCCTCTAGTGGAAACCCATGAAAACCTGTGACAATTTGCATATTAAAATAACAGGAAATGCTTGTGCTAAAGCACTCATTTAGCAACTAATGCAAACCACATAATTTCTTTAAAACAATTTTAACTACAAATAAAAAAACCTGGTGGAGAATCCATGAGCATTTTACCCTGGATAAACACATCTTTCAAAGCAAGAACAAACAGATCTTATGCAGACCCATTACTCATTATTTCCATGCTGTCACTGCCTTATATGACGAAACAGACTGAGAGAGCGAATGTGAATAATAGAGCGAAACTCAGCCGCAATCATTGACCTCCATCTTTAGATTGGGAAGGAAACAAAAAGTACTTTACCCACATAAAATTTTAACACAGCATCACAGAAGCTTACAGTTCTCTATGTGTAATAAAATTGGAAATTGGCAATGCTGATTTGGAGACAAACAGTCACAGTGATTGCACATTGTGGAAATATTTGAAAACTTTTCAGGGAAGTGTATGTACTGCTTTAGAAATCGTTATTGGCACTGTAGTAATAATCAGATCTTTTTTCAAAGAAAGACCTCAATCTGATATGGACTACAATACAGCAAGAAGATTGATTTGAATACTTGCTTTCTCCGAAAAGTCTTGTGTTTGAAGTCATTTGTAGAATAGCAGGTCCATTTGCTTTTCATCTCAATAGCACATAGCTTGCTAAAAGAAACCACACAGCTTCAACTGATAGAGAACACAACAACATATATATCCACCTAACACTCTGTCTTTAATTCACACATGCTCAATTCTGAAACTGCCAGGCTGATGAATAGTGAAAATGGTTCACTTTCTGTACTACAGACTATGGATAAATGTTGCAGCTTCACCTGCCTGGTCTATTACTCACCCCTCCTCCTCTTGTCCTTTCATAAACCCTACTCTTCCTTCACAACCTGAAAGACCAAAAACTTCTAGCTACATCCCCAGAATTCCTTCTCTCCTCGAACAGCCTATCCGTCCCGCCATTCCTCCCCACCCCAATGTATGGCAGAATTTTAATAACTACAAATGCCACTACCAATCCAGATTCAGTGGACCTTCTTATAAAAAAGAATTCCCACCCCTACCTTCAGTACCTTTCGGATCAGCCCAAATTTCGCAGTTTTTTCGCAGTCCGCCTCACCTTCGGATGTAAAAGCAGTCCCAAGATTTTCGACATGCTCTCTGAAGCAATCTGTTGGATTCTGTCTAATAATTATCAGATCCACCACCTCATCCATCTCCTTAACGATTTTCTCGTTATCTCACCTTCCCAAGCCCTTCCCGCCGCAGACCTCAAAAAAGTCCTGAATGTCTTCAAAGACCTAGGGATCCCCATAGCCCACAAGAAAACACTGGGTCTCAGCACACGCATCAAATTTTTGGGTATTTATCTAGACCTAGAAATTCAAAGCATTCCTTCCCAAAGAGAAAATCGGTTGGATTACCCTGTAAGCTTCCAACCTCCTCACCCAGCCCCAATGTTCCAGACACAAACTCCTCTCTGTCCTGGGGCATCTTAACTTTGCAATGCGCATTATCCCAGATCAACTTAAGAGAGGCCACTTTATTTACATTTTTAAACTTCAGTCCCGTACCAAACACTACAAGCCTTCTTAATTTTCAAAAGCTCGTTCCTCCCCCACAAACCTCTGTTCACAGACAAATTATTTTATTCTGTTATCCGTCAAGCCATGCAAGCCATCCTTCCTTTCAAACTTTCCCTCCTGTCATGCCTGAACCATTTAGGGTGGGTGGCCTTCGCTGAGGCCACCCTATCCATTTCATGTTTTCTCTACGTCCCCTGAGGTTTCACCGCAGAGGCTCCATACTCCTTACCTCCGCAGAGGTCCTTCTATAATCTATCCCACCTCCGCAGAGTTTTTTTTTCCTCCATTACCTCCGCAGAGGTCTTTTCTTATGCTATGCCATCTCAGCAGAGGTTTCATTCTCAAAAAAAGGAAAATAATATATATACAGTCTCCACAGAGACTGCCACCCTCTGCAGAGGTTCCTTCCCTGCCCATCATACCCACCTTATCCCCTGTATGTTTATATACTGTTTGCCTTTTTTTTTACCCAAACTCACGTCTCCTGGATCCGCCAGTCAAACATAGGTTCTACAGCCCATCGTGGTTCCAGCGCACCCTCAACAGAAGCTCCTCAGAACTAGTTCATCCCCCAAAGAAGCGCACAGATGAAATTTTCCTTAGCTATCCATCCAGCACCCTCTTCTTTACGCATTCTTTGGGGGGATAGTATTTGGCTGCCGTCCTTCTCCAGCTTTTTGGGGGGGCACAATCAGATCTATCCTCCCCACTATAAATAAACCCATTTCTTTCCCTTCCGCATCTCGTCATTTATGCATCCCTCCACCGCCCCTTCACTGTTTTTATTATTGAAATAAGAAAGTGCTAACTTGTGAAACAAAAGTTTGTATAATTGGCTGTAAAGTTCAACGCTGCAAAAAAAAAAGGCTTTTTCATGGCATTTCTTCCCCAAGCACCAGCTAATGTCTGACCCTGTTCTCAATCTTATTTTTATCTACATATATTTTATTTATTCCATCGATCATTTAAATTTTTTTTCCATCTGGAAATCTTTCTTTTTATATTCATGACAATTCTGAAAGCAATATACTTTTTGTTTCGGCTTTTTTTTCCTGTATGTGTTAAACGTACTGTACTCTATTTTCGGAACATCTATGCGTAGGCAAGTTCGTATAAACTAAACTCATCTTTTATCCTGGAGATGTCAAATCTCCTCACAACCCTCTGTACATCCTCTGCTGATGTTATTGTAAGGTTTAAAGAAATTTAATCTTTCCAGGAAAACTGAACACGCATGCCTGCGGATGCAAAAAAACGCTATGACCTCCAAAGACAATAAACTCTGACCCGCCTGGCCCGGCGTGGGAAGGCAAAACAGGTGGACCTGTTAACAATAAAAGCAGAGCTGAAAAACCTCAGGACAGTAAACAAACCCCTACTAAAGCTAAACAACCCCCCTCTAAATCCCCTAGTTCATGTTTAAGGCTCCTCTCCCTTCTCCAATTCACTACCTCCTGCAGTTACAGATGTCCCTTAAGAAAAAAAGTCTTCCAAGGAGGAGAACCACATACTGTGTCATATTTTGTGAAGATATTGCTTTTTCACTATCATATATGATGTCAATGTAAAGGTATTAAGGCGAGCGGTACAATGGTCTAAATTTTATAGCAGTCACTTATTTTATAAAAGAATTAGAAGCTCTTTTAAAGAATTAGGCTTAATACTAAGGGGTAATATAAGGGGTCCCCCTTTAGGGGACAACTGGAAGCCTCTGACCAGCTGCATGAGAATTGCTGGCAGGCCAAAGGCTTGGGTGTTTTAGGATTGATCAAGAGATTTGTTGGGTCTTGGAGTATTTAAGGTGAAAAAATGAAACCGCTCACTAGGTCTTTCTCTGCAACCAGAGAACCTCCGCATTACATTCTCTAATGTGCCTTTCTGTCAGGTATGCATTCTTTTAAATTAGAACTGAATGTAATTTTGCTTTCTTAAATTATGTAATTGGCGTGGGTATGCATTCTTTTAAATTGAAACTGTATTGAATTTCACATTGTTTAATCTGTAAATTGGATTAATATTCTTTCTTGATTTATCAAAGTATGCATTCTTCTAAATTCTAATTGAATTGAATTTTACAATTGTTTAAATTATGTAAATTGGCTTGATATAATTTTACCTGACAAATAAATTAAATGTTATTCCTTGATTCATTTTTAAATTGTTGAAACCTTTGCTTCTAGTAGGGTGTTAGGAGGCGGGGCACGCACAAACAACACGGCCAGAGATATGCAAACCGAGGGCACGCCCATTGAAGCAGAAGGCGCGATGGAAGCGGAGACCCTCTGATTTCTGATATCATTTAAAATTAACACATTGGGCAAGTTAG
>JAUCNO010001092.1:1787498-1809516 GCA_032353835.1 Enteromius viviparus | reverse complement strand
AGAAGAGAAGAGAAGAGAAGAGAAGAGAAGAGAAGAGAAGAGAAGAGAAGAGAAGAGAAGAGAAGAGAAGAGAATGATAGAAATTATAAATGGGTATAGCCAAATTTTCTTATACATATATTATGAATGTTCATTCCTGATTTCTTCTTAATATTGTTTTTATAATTTTTGTATAATCATATATTTTTGAATGTACTTTGCACATAAATTTTAAACTAAATTAATGTATCTGCATTTTCAAAACAGAGCTATAATTAACATAAACATATATTTTGGACATACGCTTTAATTTAAAAAACATAAATTCGTATATATATCTAAAACAGATATACAGAGTATATACTATGGATTTCTCCTAATATATTTCTGACTTTTTTTGTATATTTATGATATATTATATGATTTACGTTTTGTAAAGTAAAACACACCAAGTACTAAATATATGCATTTAAAAAAATTATAAAAATATATTCGTAATATCTCATTTCTTTTATATATTTACATAAAATGTATATTTTTTTATGTTTTACCTACATTTTAATAAAAATGTATTTAAATTAGTAAATATATTTTAAATCGATACAACTTTAAATATTAAGAATATATATTCTTGATTTCTCTTGATTTCCTCTCTATGACTTTAAAATAAAATATATAATTTTGCTGTACAGGAAATGATAAGAAATCAAGGTGATGACAAGACATGATAACTGACAAGATGAGACAAATAAAATAGATGAGAAGAAAAATGAAGAGATTAGACATGACAGATGAAAAGAAAATGGACCAATAGATGAGAACACTAAACGCAAGAAAATGAGAGGAGACGAGCACAGAAATGAGAAGTGCATACAACGGAAAAAGAGAAGAATAAATACCACGCTGACAGAAGAAGCGACAAATGAAAGAGGAGGAGAGGAAATGGAAACAAGTGAAGAGATGCAGATCCAGGAGAGAGAAACAGACAGATGATGAGGGAAATAGAGATGATATAAAATGATGTTGCGTTGGCGAAGAAAGCGAATAACTCTCTCTTACTGTTTTTCCAGCATATATTTTAAAAGACATCACCCACACACTCCACCTGCCTTCATCCTACACACACTAACACACACTCTCGTCTCGTACACATCCATGCTGTAAATTCCACTGCAAATAAAGTTGCCTACACGGTTCAACTAAAGGCACAGAAATTAGCATGCATTGTAACAGTACACCGGTCTCCCTCTCTTGCTGCGCGCATGTGTTTTTGTTCACTCACCGACTCTCTTCACAATGTTCAGATTGCGGCAGGAATTCTCTACTGCCATCTTCTGCGGACTGTCACCATTCCTCACCAGCCTGAAAGAGAAAAACCCTAATAATCAATGACTGGCAGAGATAAGAGGAAACGTGTGTGTGTGTGTGTGTATGTGTGTGTACCAAAATGAGAACATGTCAGCCCTCACTCAAAACACCCTACAGCTGTATTAAGCCCTACTTATACTTCTAAATGAGGGGAATATTGGTTCATCACTTTTTAATTCCCATTTAGCTTTATTACATTTTAACCCTGATAGACCTAATAAGTCATATCCATGAGTGGTGTGAGTACTATTTGAGTCATCCAGCACATGCACTCACACGCATATGACAAAAATGAACACACTGTACAAGCTAGTGTAAGTGCATAAATAAGCTATACACATGCATCTACGCATATATAAATAAATTGCATGCATGTATCAAAGCATGGGTGAAAAAATGACATTTTAAGCAAATCTGTGCAGAATTATTGGCAGTTTTATGAGATCATATTGAGAGGCTTTTTTACTTTTAAAATAAAGATTACTAAAACAATTGGGAAAAATCTATTTTTTTTATTTTAACCTAAAATAATCATAAATATTTCATTAAAATATATTTTAAAAATTAAATGTAAATACTGTTTCTAAATATATAAATTCACACAGTCTGTGTGAACTTAAGTGAAGTTACACACACACACACAAAAAAGTGGAAATGTACACTCTGCTCTGTCTGTGTCTCTTACCGGAGTGTGATGTTGTCCGGGTCGGCCGTGGTGTGATTGTCATTGTCCTGCATAGTGCAGGCACTTGTCGTCCGTTCACTCAGCTCTTCCATTTCTTGTCTACGCGACCAACCTCCCGGCGTCGCCAACGGAGACCGAGAGCGAACTCCTCCCAGCACAGTAATCCCGTTGCTGGGCAACGAGATTCCAGAACGAGAAGGTGGACTGATAAAGATACATAAATATTGTTAATATTTAAATAATGAGAGCTTTGAAGAAATTCTTAAGTCTTCTTGAAAAGATCGAATCCCCGCTCACAGATACGGTGTCCTCTACAAACACACACGCACATAAGAGATCCCGCATGTTGCTGACCACATGAACACAAACAGAAACACAGCCAAGCCCAAACACAAAGTCACCCACACACCTTCAGTTCTCAACTCTAAACTCTCCCACCCACACACACAGACAGACAAACATCCCTCCTCCTGAGAAAATCATACCATACAGAGCTGAATTAGAAATCACACCTCACTATCATAGATAGATATGGTTTATCACGCATCTTGGTTTTGAAGTCACCTTTCGCTACAGCATTAAGGAAACAAACCATAGCATTGCTTCTTATCTCTAAGATTTCCTTAAGGATAAAAATCTACCTCAGCTAAGGCTGTAAAATGGGAGACCTATGACTTGTACAGTACAATTATTTTGTTGCAGTACTTTATTGCAAGTTAAGCAGAAAGACCATTATAAAAAAGCATTTATTTGAAATTGGAGGCTAACACTGCATATTAATAACAATCACAGTAGGGGGTGCGTATGGAACATCCGTTATGTAGCATTTCCTTGCAGGAAACAAAGAGGTATGATTACTAACACTAAATTAATATGCAATATCTACCTTATTTTTCCCGTAAGAGCAAGCATGGCCATTTGTACATTTTAACGCGTCTAGCTCCCAATCTCAAACGCATCCAGCTTTTTTTTAAGCTCTATAAAACTGTTTTGCTGTTGATGCTGCATGTGTCTTGTATTATTTTAATATATTATCCTAAATACGAACACACTGATTTGTGGTGCAAACAGTTTTAGTGTTTACAACACATTGTTAATCATCTCATTATTGCCCTATGCTGGCTAATGAACCGGAAGTCTCGCTCATCCGCGTTGAAGCACAAGGTGGATGGCGAGGTAAGCTGTGGACACTGAATGACTTTGAAGAGGTAAATGTAATTCTACGTGACTGAGCAATTACACGAGGAGTGAGATGCTCATTGAAAATTATATCATGCTATAACTAGTAGTAAAGAAGAAGAATGTCTGTGTTTACTAGCACTCGCACTGCTGTTTGAAAAGAACAATACATAAAACTGGTAGATAGATAGATAGATAGATAGATAGATAGATAGATAGATAGATAGATAGATAGATAGATAGATAGATAGATAGATACGTAGATAGATAGATAGGTGTGTTGGTGTTCACTCACTGCTGCATTCTGGGAGAGGGTTGAAGTCGATTTGCTGCAGAGGGGCTGAGCCTATTGTAGGAGGCGGGGTCTACTGCTGGTTTAGGAGAGGAGGTGGGGCCTGACAGAGAGAATGGGCGTGGTTTAGATTAATGAGGGAAAATAATAATAATAATGATTAAACAGAATACATGAGACACATTTGATTGGAACAGACCCAAACTGAATTGATCTAAATGTATACTTGCATGACAGTCCCAGAAACGGGCACAGTAAGAGACGACAAAAATGTTTTTATAAGACGGAAAACAAAACATCAGAAGTATCATAGACAAGTAAAACCAATTGTTTGGCTCAAGACTATTGAGATGATGAATCTGACTGCCAGAAAAAGCTCTTCATTACAGGCCAAACAACATACTGGTCATTCACTTGTTACCACACACAAATACCCACCGACAAATCAAACACACACACACACTCATGTGTAAATACAGAGGGCCCATTGTGAATGCTGGCTGCACTGCCTGAAACTTTGTGGGCACAGGAATGTGTAACTGGGGCCTCAAATGAAACTTTCTGTAAATGTGCCTGTGTGTGTGTGTGTGTGTGTGTGTGTGTGTGTGTGTTTTGTTTCCCCCTGAATTTGTCTCCTCTGCAAATTCTGAAGTCTCACAGACAAAGGACGCATCCGTAATGCTTCATTACCTCCTTACACTGTTTCCCTTAGCTGCTCTCTTGACCTAGCAGCTCTCTGCTGCACATGGCACGTGGTCACATGCGGTTATAGTGTGCTATTTATGTTCCTGGATCTTGAGTTAACTATGTGTGATCAGGAAGATCACAGCATGTTTGTCAAATTCCTTAAATAAATATTGATCCATGCGTCAATAAAACTCGGTTGTGCACTTGACAAACTTGTCTAGGAATGCTAAACTTTAACTGCTATGAATTCCACTGGTACTTTCTTATGTGCTCTGGCCTCTTAGTTGTGAACATAATATGCAAACAGGATTATTATTATTGTTCGGGGTTGCTATATACAGTGTCTGTTTGTGTGTGTGTGTGTATATATATATATATATATATATATATATATATAAAGTACATTCATTGCTGATTACTTTATATTAAAATATGCAATGTTTGAACTATACATATACAAATATACACTAATGTTAATAAAATATATATTAGAATTTCTGTCTTGCGTCATGGGCAAATCCCAGTTCCTACATTTAGTCTATGAGAGACTGATCACTTGATCTTTGGTTTAAACCACACCTGACTGACTAACCAACATCACGACTGCAGGTTCAAAGTGAGGTCAGCTCAAAGAAGACTATAACACAGAATAAAAAACAAGGACAGACTAGACTGGGGTCAGTTTGTCACATCACAACGTGACACTAAAGTTATTTTATGGTCTCACTGTGCATGGGTTAATAATTTGCTTTAAACCCAGTTTCCAATAGTGTCACCAGATCTGGAGCAGCAATCAACAGTGAATGGGGTTGTTTTCCCAGCAGGCACTGCAAATTGAGAGAAACCTGTAATGATGCATGCCGAGTTTAAAAAGTGTGTGTGCTTTGCATTGTTTGAACAAATCAGCAAAACATATGGTACACTGACTACCTATAGTACTCAATATTGCTAGACCGAAAAGTCTAGACTCTTTAGAAAAAAAAAAGTAGTTGTGTTATGTAACTTCCAATCCTTCGGATGTGATGCATTACTGCCCTTTTATATAATACAGTCATATTTTATATAATATACACTACCAGTCAAAAGTTGAACACACCTACTCAGTCTTCATTATGATTTTTCCCATATTTTAGAATAATAGGCCCTACTAGGTTTCAAAATTAAATTATACAAATGGAATACTGTTCTGTCCAAAAATCAAAACTACCTTTTATTTTACCTGTTTGCCTTTAATTTCTACTAAACATTATTAGGTGTATAAGAGATACCTTTTAACCAATACTGAAGAAGTGAATTATGGACTAATACATATATATATATGTGTGTGTAAAACCATAAATGCTACTTTGATATATTATCATTTTAGATTTACTGGTAGTTTCTGTATGTAGAATATAAATCCTGACTTGTATTTGCTGTTGTGGATTGTCCACATAAATAAACAACAATGTAGATTTTTAAATATTAACCTCTTTCCCCAGAGAGACTTATTTCCTGGTTACATAGACTTTGTACAGTAAGATTGTGGGATTACCGTACAGACTGTGTACATTGCACTTACACTAAGTTATGAGGCATTACAAAACAAACAGATTCACATTTAACATTAGCAGTGGAGTAAATCCTTCGACATCCAAAGACACATTCTCACACACACCCTCTGAGTCTTCAGATTCACACCAAACTGTCAGTGAATAAAAAAGAAGTGACAAATTCCAGAACAGCACATATTCACACAGCCATTTTCACTCACACACACACACACACACGCAACAGTCACAGACAACTGCAAAAATCAAACACCACACCAGACCGGAGAGCATGACTTTTACTAAAGGATGCTGGGGAGCGCACTGTATTCTGGGTACCAATGCACTTATCAGTCTGTTAAACCTGATGAACATACTCAATCAAAAATGCAGTCTACTATAAAATAGAATAGGTTTCAGACTCAACTGAATGTGTTGTGATAAATGGCTGTGTATTAAAAAATAATAATAAAACATGGTTTGTTTGTTTTTTGAGTGAACCAGACATCACATTTTGCATACTAGCTTCCCTAAATATTATCTTATCTGAGATTAGAAAACATTCAGTAACACTGTACTTTTGTTCATCAAAGATATCAAAATCCAATTTATTCTCTTTTTTGCTATATATATATATATATATATATAACACACTAGTCAACATTTAAAGTGGATCAAAACAGATGGCACAACTCTCAGTGACTCCTTTGAGCCAGATATTTTAATGAACAGTTTACTGAAGACTGTCCGGTTTAACGAATCCTTAGATGAATGAACGCTTTTACAATGGTTACCAGATTTGATTCACTTAAACAGCATGTTATTACTTTTTATTAATGTTAATATGTTATTTAAAGCTTTCAGGGCTTTTCATCTCTTAATGATTAATGTCTTCATTTACAGAACATTAAGTTTTCTCCTTTTTATCTGCTTAAAATTAACACCGATTAACACAGCGTTGTGTCATTTTGTCACTATTGGAAATCCACCATTTAAAAGGGCTGTTAGCTAAAAAAAAAAAGCAATGACCACAAAGCAATTTAAGATAGTAATAGCATAAAGAATTTAGCATTTTCTTTAGATAAAAATAAAGTTTTCTTTGATGAAAGAGAGTAGGTGCGCTTCATAACAGATTTAATTAAATTCATATAAAACGTGTTTCTCTGGAAAAGCAGGTGAGGCTGTATGCATAATACAATCATTAACCGTGTCACATAAAATGCAAAAGATGCCGATATACTGTAAGCATGCAACAATTGCCTACCTCATGCCAAGGACTTCACACAGCATTGGATTTAATGTGTTAAAGGGTGATGAAGACAGCAGTATATGGTCTGTACACTGAGGATGTATTTTGAAGGCCAAACTACTAAAATAGCATGCTGGTCAGCTTCAGCAGTTGCTGGTAGATTCCATAAATACAGCATGTGGGCGAAAACCTCAACTGACAAGCATTCAAAAAGCAGCTTATTCTAAAGAAATATATATATATATATATATATATATATATATATATTTAAAAACAGGTCACAGAGATCATATTAGAATTGCAATACCGACTTGAGGGAAATGTTTAACTAAGTAACGTGGGTTCAAAAATGCTCTTATAAACTAAATACCAAGAAGCAAAGACAGCCCAGTTTGTGTACTTGTTTGCAGAGCAATCACAATTGAGTTAACCAGAAATGCTAACACATATCTTTCTCTAGTGGCCTATTGGACTTTATACTGACACCTACTGATGTGGAGGTACCAACACACAGAATCAAAGGTCATCCATTATTATTTCCACAACTGAAAGCGACCGATAATGATATGGCTTTCAAAATATAGAGTGAACAATATTCATGTGACCTCAATAGCCACCATAAATTTGTTTTTATAGACCGCAGCGCTGATATGACTCCATAAACATCCAACATGTTATCATGAACACTTGTTATTTTTGTGCAACAAAGATTAAGTATAGATTCATTACTGAGGTGAGCTGATGAAAGTGCTGTTAGTTTTATTGTTTATAGGTTTAAGTCAGACTGTCATGACAATAATAGAGCAGGCCTAATGCTTTCAAGGGGAACATCTCAGTGTCACAGTGTGATCCTGACATCTACAGAGCTTAAACTCAACAACAGAGCCACAACTAAGCATATTGTGTTACTTTATCATTCAGATTCTACACAACGGTTGATTTGGTCCCAGTAAAGCATCTGTAAAGATGCTTGTGCTCATAAAAACACAGCACACGTGTAATTCTCAGAACAATTAAACACAAACAGTGAACAATTAAACCAGTTTCTCGAGTTTCGACTGCTTTGCTATTTCCCGCGGGGCAAAATCATGTGCTTTCATTTGCTCCCTCAGAAAATCTCTACCACTTCTGAGTTGCCAAGTCATAATTGTGAACAAACTATTTAATTACACTAAATGTTTTTCTGCTCTAGATCTATTACTGCTGTCACTCATCAGTGGGATAAAAATCAAAAGAATCCATTTAAGTAGTGTCAAACTCAGCAAGCATGCCTTCATTTCTTTAAGAAGAAGTACTTAATGTTTGATGCTAGTGTAAAACATCTTTGTTTTCAGTTGTGGATTCACCATCACTATTAAAAATAAAGGATGTTTTCACAGCAAAGACATCTATGATTCCCCAAAGAACCTTTCTGTGAATAGTTCTTAAAAGAAGTTAGAGTGAAAAACATTTTAATAATCTAAAGAAGCTTTTAGATTGGAAAGGTCAGTGCGTGTTAAAGGTTCTTCAAGCTTACTTTATAGATGCCAATAAAGAGTGTTGCACGGTAAAGGTCACACTGAAGAGGGTTAATTTTTAGTTGAGTCTATACAAACCATAGAAAACTACCACATAAAGGGAACAACAGTGCACTCTAAGACCCCACCTAGGTAACACTAATACAATAAACATATCAGTTTCAGTAGCATACATTGTGTCCCATAAAGAGTGAGTAGTCAAACAATGAGCATAGGTTCAATGAATTTACAACGACAGATGATACTATACAATATTATATATATAGATATATCTGTGTGTACTGTGCATATTTATTATGTACATAATAAATACACACACATACAGTGGATATTTAATATTTATATATGTATAAATGTTTATATTTATATGAATACCATTTATATTAAATATAAACATAAAATTTTAAATATATACACCTTAAATATATACATAATTATATATGCATAATAAATATACACACATATACTACGTAAAACTTTTATTTTGGATGCGATTAATCCCAGTTAATAATTTGAGAGCACTAATATATTATTTATACACTACTAAAGTATTTTTTCTTTTCAATAGCTTCTATATTTCAGTTTTTTCAATTTTAGTGTGCTTTGGTCATTTTTTAACCGTACAGTGAGCGCTTCTAGATTTTACATAAACTATAAATAAATAATAGAATTCTCACTTTCTTGTTGTTCTGAAGACGGAGACAACTTTTTCTTTCTCATTGAACGGTAAAACCGTGAATTCCTGCGTATCGGGGCTCTCGTAGACAACATCTCGTCGTCATCATCATCATCTTCACTGGGCAGATGGGGCACTGGCGTCTGAGGTTTGGTCTGGACCTCTTGATGTTTATGTCCCCACTTCATTCGGAACAGGGCTGTCATCGCCATCAGCTATCAGTAACGAGATCCAGCCGTTCATGGAATAATCCCCATCTGACAAGCACAGCAGGAATTCCCATCCACACTGAATCCAAAAGTTCGAGTTCCCAAACACACAATCCCACCACAGTCACAGAGAAGCTATGCACCCTTTCTAGATAATCAACTCTCTCATTCTCCTCTTTCTATTTCCTCTGCCTCAGGGGCAGGCGTGTTGTTTCTGACTACTTCTGAAGTCTAAAGTCTGTCTTTCTCTCTCTGAATCCTCTACTGTCTAGCAAACCTGTCCTTTGGCCCTCGGTGTCAAAGTTCTCCCCCCTCCCTCTCATTCATTCTCGCCGGCCCAGCCTCCCCGTCTCTCCTCCCTCTTGTCCTCCTCTGTTTCGCTTGCCTTACCCTTTTTCCCCAGAGCGCATAACTTCCAGCCCCACGTGTGTAGTATCAAACAGGTAGAGTCAGTCATCTAAAACAGCAGATCTTGTATTTTGAGTTGTTACTTTGCTAATGTGACGTTGACACCTCACCCATGATGTCTCATCAAACAACATCACTGTGACTTCTCCCACACTTTAAAAACAGCTCTTTACAAAGGCTTTAGTGTCAAAAAAAGATTTTTGAAATTCTGAGTTAAAAATTACTGGAGTAAAAAACACATTTCAATATTTTCTACTTCAAAAATTCACGTTGAATTCATGAGTTACTTGCTGTTTCTGTTTGTGAAATTTTGTATTGATTTTCAGTAAAAAAAAAAAAAGAAGTTAATTTTAAATGCACAATGTTGTAAGTTTAGACATTTAAAAAAAATAATATATATTTTTAAATATAATATATTTCGGTTTTCATTATTATGCATAAATCTTTGGGTGTTATGCATAAAATAAGAATAAGAATTTGTCAGAAAAGGAAAAGGTAAGAAATAATTTTATTCAATCTTAACAAATAAATTCATTTTTAAGAAAGCTAAGGTGTTGTACAGAAAAAAAAGAAAAAATACATATTAATATTATATTTTGTGAACCCTTCATTTTTTTTGTCTATATTAGTTATTTAATTATTATTTTTATACTATTTTAGTATACAAATATATTTTTATTAATTACCCCCCCCCCTTCCATATTAGTTGCTTTACCTTTTTTTATATATATTTCTAAGATTAAATGGTTAATTATATTAATTTTAGTTAAAATTGTAATTAATGGCAACGTTTTTAATTATTTAAATTAATTAAAGTGTTTTTTAATAGTTTCACTTCCAGTCAAAAATAACAACACATTCTTTGTAACACCCTGTTCTGTACAGTCAGCTGACTACTCAGGGTTAAAAAGTTCTCTCTCTCTCTTTAGCTTGGCCAAAAGCTCTCTGTCTAATCCCATTGTGCTCCTGTTGATTAACACACATTGACAAGCACACAAAAGCACAGACACACACAGATCAGAATGTGCATGCAACCACAAATATTTACTGAAAAATAATCCTAAGATTTCCATTAAAGCATAAACTTCAAGCACACGCACATGGGATAACATGCGTCAAGCACAGGCGTAAATCAGGCAAACCTGAGTCAGGCAATTCCTATCACAAAAAAAGAGAGAAACGCCTCTTACCATTACCAAGTGAAGCCTAAGATCAGTATTACATTACAAGGAGAAAGAGCATGCATACCTGAGAGAGGAATAAGGATTATGGGACGTCTCTGTGTGTGCGTCTAATCCAACCATACTTCGGGGCCAGAACTGCTGCATGATGTAAGTTGAGTAAATCTGACAAAACCAACTTTACATTCTTCTTTTAGCATTATGATTTAGATTAATATTTGCACGTTGCCATATTTTTTTAGATCTGATATGTCCCCACATAGACAGTTAGATGAATGTGTGTGTATTCAAAGGTAGGGGGTGTATAAACAAAGCCTGCTGTCAGTATTGAGTTTGGAGATGGAATGTGGATTCACTGAATCCTTGGATTCCTGAGATTATGTAATGCCACTGAATAGAGCACTGCGTCATGTGACAGGCGCACCTTGCTCTTATAAACTTTACCTGTGAAGAACAGGTGTGCCACAGTTCCATAGGCTATGAGAAACTGGCCGGCCTTGTCTAAATGATCATCACAGTGCGATCAAAGTCCATGCAATAGCAGTTTTACCTCTATTATGCTTATTCATTAACTGTGTGAACAAATATTGTTTGTGCTGTTGCTTCAAATTCGCCTATTAAAGGTTGATAATATTTTTTTATGTTTTAAACATGCATATAAATAATCACTTTAATTGGCATTGTCATAAATGCTTTTAAGAAACAGAGGTAACAATGGTATTTCAATTTAAGTATTCCGGGAAAACCAAGCTCAACAGCAGCTTTAGCCAGGCTGGGAGAATGGCTAAAACCAACATAGGCTGTTTGTTTAAGCATTTTGGTGGTTTTATGAGTCATTAAAAGCGGAACTTGAGGTTTGTCGTCATCTAGTGGTGAGGTTTGCTTTTCTCTTTAGCAGGAGAGCCCTATGAGGGTACTGTAAGCTATTACTGTACATGTTGCCACCGTGAGAATACAATGATTGTTGCTTAAAAAGGAAGTCAGAATGGTTATTTGGGTTTTAAAGGCCAATTTCACATATACACACACTGCCTTTAGGCTAGCTAACAAACAAATATGTTCTAAAAATGTTTAGAAAGCATGAAAACTTTTTTTGTTATTGTGACATTTATTTATGGAAAAGTTAGTAACAGTAAAATACAGTAAATGTTTTGTAACGTAGCACAGGTACATCTCCAAGATGTCTGTTAAAGATCTGGAAAACATCTGCTGTCTACAAATATCTAGCAGACGTCTTTCAGATGTCAGTTTTACATACATTCTAAATCATAAATATCTTAAAGACATCTAATAGACATCTATTTGACATCTAAAAGGAGACATCCATTAGACATATTGCAGATGAGCAAACAACCTATAAGCTAGTCGTCTCCTAGATGTGCTATCAGATGTTCCCATAACGGTCTGCATGGTTCCTTAATGTTCGTAACCCTAATAGCACATGTACATCTAGGAGACGTCTATTTGATGTCTGCATTTCCATCTGCATTATTTAGGTTGTTTGCTCATCTTCAATTTGTCTATTGCACGTCTCCTTATATTTGTAAAACAGATGTCTATTAGATGTCTTTAAGACGTTTATGATTTAGAATGTATGTAAAACTGACATCTGGAAGACGTCTGCCAGATGTTTGTATAGGCTACAGCAGATGCTTTCCAGATCAAGAGATCTTTAACAGACAGATCTCTTGCAGACGTATCTGAATATGTTATTTTGCATGCTTTTTGAAAAACTTCCAACTAAAAATTTGCATACCGTTAATAGTAGTATCAGTAAAGACTGTTGTTGTTGTTTTTATCATTAACGTTACCGAAACAACGTTTTTTCATAACATTCACCAAAGTTTTAAATGTTTCTGACAGTAAGCTAACGTTACCACAGGAACGTAATTTGAACCGTGTTTTGTAG
Organism: Enteromius viviparus; assembly: GCA_032353835.1. Lineage (NCBI taxonomy): Eukaryota > Metazoa > Chordata > Actinopteri > Cypriniformes > Cyprinidae > Enteromius > Enteromius viviparus. The sequence continues at coordinate 1,796,648 of JAUCNO010001092.1, read as the reverse complement.
AGATTTTCTGTCACACAAAACCCTTTACCAAACTCCCTAATTTGTCTTTGAACTGTTATGAGTTTAGTAATTGTTTTGCTGTTTACAGTTAGCCCGTGTTCTTAATAGTGTGAGAGTAGCCTACACTATAGCTGTGTGAAGAGATGGCTACTCATTTAACTTGAATGCCCACACAGACACCGCTGCAGAGGCTGACGATTGAGCGCGTGAAGCTGTAGGTTAGTTTCTCTTTTGTCAAATAAACCTCACTAGTTTCTGTCTGACTGCAGTGTTCATCTCGTCTGCAACGGAAACAGAAGAAACAGAACCCACTCGACACACAGCACGCGATGCTTCAGCGACATTTTTCACTACTCATCTCTTTTGAGGACCTGCGACTTGACTTAAAGTGTGGATAGCGGCAAACGACAGTAACAAAAAAAATAATAATTTACTGGCTGTGGGAATGAACTCCACGTCATGTGAGTATAGACACTTACTCTGCAACCACAATCAGCAATATCATCTTGATAGAGACCATAAATTCATCCATGTCTTTCTGGCATATGACTTTTGTTTTATTTCTTCAATATCTGGATATGTTGTTGCATTAATTAAAATATTGCATCTAGTTATAATTTGTCATTACTAGTTCTAATTCTTGGTTTATACATTCATTCAAAGCGGCAAATTTATACATTTAATGCAATTAAAATGATCACGTTACTATAAAACAAATGAAGCAAAGAAGGCACAAAGAAAACCCCCAGGGAGACCGCATTTCCATTTGCCGCCTCAACCTTTATATCATCAGAGAATTTCCAGCTATACTTTCTGGTGCTTGGGTACATTTGACCTCGCGTTTGGATAAAAAAGATAATTCCTCTTCAGTTTTATATATGTATTTATCTGTTAGACCCACGAGAAACTTAAATAGGCTAAAAATGCTTCCTAGCCATGTTTCACAAGTAGCTACTACAGATATGCAGTAATTTAATATCTATACACGGATGTGGTTAGTTTCTGTCAATGGTCATTTGCATGTAGATTTTCATATATTGTTTGTTTTAGATGACACATAGGATATAGGAGTCTCTTCTCTACAACTTAGAGAACTTAAAGAACTTAAACGATAACGATAACTTAGCTACTACCAAAGCATGATAAAGCTCTGTTTATTATAAAAACTGGCTGCTTATTTTCATCAAGTGAAAAACAAAGTTATTGCAGTGATTTTGTTGATTATTCAGGGAAGATTTAAACAATATGTTTAGTTTTAGATTCCTAAAATAGAGCATTTATTTAACACCATTTTGGACAGAATAGGATACACAAAGAACTGTACAGAAGATATCAGCTTGATAAATTGAACAATAACACCTTTCATCAGGCAGGATGTTTTCACCATGAAGCTAGAAACCTCAAACCTTTTCCCTATATTGAAAAAATATTGTGTGGGTAGACCATCCTAAGAGGTTGGTTAGGAGAGTGGCACCAGTTCCGGCAAACCTGAGTAAACTAGTACCATGATGTCACTACTAGTGTATACTTTGTTCCACTTTTATATATATTAAAGTCAGACACTTGTGTTTTAGCTTTTAATGAAGTCTTTGCTTAAAAAAAGAAAGAGTTAAAAGAAGTGTGCTTATCATGAGAACAATCACCATATGTCGAAATATAAAACATAATCTCACAGTGATCTTTGTTCATGAAAGCGTTTATAATGCCTTCTGTATTGAGTACAATGTGGGTCTATAAATAATTCAAGTCTGCTAGTCTGCTTTACAATCAACTTAAACTTAACAGTGTTATCACATATTTAGACAGAATGGGCTGATTTTTAATTAATTTTTAGTGTGTTTGTATTAACGTAAATATAATCTGTAGTTTTCTGATAGATTACAATGTACACTTTAAAAAAACAGTAAACTACTTTACCTTGCAAATGATTGGCCCACGTGTTTTTATAGCTTTTTACCGCCAAAATTCCGCCCTCAGATCTATACTCACCTGGTCTGAACTTTCTTCCTTGTTCGTAGAAATGTGAAGCTTATTTAGTTTTTTATTAATTCATAAAAGTATTATTTAATTTTTAAAAGTCCTCTGTTAAAGCATATTTAAACAATTAAGATATTTAAGTGATTTGTTTGTTTTTAGGTTATGAACACTCTTTAAAACACTTTAATACAAGGGCTTGGTAAATATTTGAGATTGGGTTAATTTGACTTATTTTAGACATTAATTCATGTTTACATATTGTTTTAAATATTCCATATTTTTTTAAATACTCCACAAACCGTTGGTTTGCATATCAGTATGTAATTCATACATAAGCTATTGCCTGTATTTAAACCCATTTAACAGACATCAGTAGTAAAAAATGACACATTAAACAAAAGTAACTTGTGTATAATTGGCCAGTTCCTGTTATTCTTTTTCGACTGTAACGGCACTGGTTCTGTTCCTGAGATGGAAACCTGTTTGGTGGGGAACTGCCAACTTCAAACCACTGCCCTGCGTTTCACTCATAGCCGAAATATGACTCCATAACCTGCCCATAAATAAACAGTAAACAGCTTCGAGGACATATTTTAATATAAAACATATGTATATATAAAATGCATGTACTTATTTTCAGTGTTGGGGGGAAACGCGAGTTACGTCGTAATATTACTTTTTCCAAGTAACTAGTTAAGTAACGCATTGCTTTTTAATTTTAGAGTTACTTTTTCAAATGCCAGTTGCTTTGTTTTCTTATTTAAAATTTTAAATAAATTTAGAATGATGTAAACCTGCAATAATTAAATTACACAAATGTATCTAATCCCATTTTATTAATCAATGTCTTTTCTGATGACCTTTAATGATCCAGTTTAACCATTCTAACAAGCCAAAATGACTTCAAAAACTAACTATTGTGCTTCGTTGTTGTTTTTTTATTGGTGAAGAGTATTGAACTTTCTCCTTTTGGTGCAAAAGGGCTTTTACATTTGCTGTAAATAGAACATCTTATAATAAAAACAAACACTCAAGCTCTGCTCATATTTTAAAAAGCAACGCAAAAATTTACGTCATGCATAACTTTCCATAAAAAGTAACTTAGTAACTTAATTAGTTACTTTTTTAGAGAGTAACACAATATTGTAATGCATTGCAATGGCATCCGTCACTTTCGGGACTTTTTTTGGCCCGATGAAAACCTTGGGTCAAAGCGGGCCAGCTGGGGCCAGAGGTGTGGTTATGAGTTTCTCCCAACAGTGTCGCTTTTATCCCTGCCTGACCCGTTTAAAGCACCAGCACCCATTAGCCCAACAGCGGAAAAGCGGCTATTTTGTCATGGCAATATTATGAGGTCAGTATGAGCTCAACCTAATGTTTGATTGACTGCAGCTCACTGAGGTTTAAGGTGTGACATTTCAACTATAATGTTCCCACACTTATCTAAAATTGAACACAACACAAATTTTGGTTGTTTTGTCTGACCCAGGAGCTGGCTAATACATAAGGTACCCAAACACTGTGTTGTTAAATGTGACCCAGATAGCACATACATCATCAAGATATCTGTTCAAGATAATTTCAGCTGGTAAGCATCTGCTGTGTTACATCTAATAGAGATCTTTAAGATATCAGATTACAAGAAGGAAATGATATTTTCTGAATGTCTTTTTTTATGTCTGATAGGAAATGCCCTATAGATGTATTGCAGATGAGCAAACACTTTAAAAATGCATCTTGCAGATGTGTTGCTGGTGTCAAATAGCGACACAGGTGTCTGTGATGTACTCAGGGGGGTAGCAAAAAACTACCCAAACACTATATAAAGAAGGACCCAATAAGCACCACCCAGCATTTGAAAATTTTTATAGTAAATTTCTATTGTAAAGGAGTGTAGTGTGAAGTTAAAATATTTCTTATGTCAAATAAAAAAGAAAATAATTAAATAGGTTATTAAAAAAAAGGAAAGACTGCAAGTGCCCTTTCTTATTATTACATGTTTTGTCCACTGAAAATGCACCTAATAAAGAAAGTGCTTTTGAAACAAAAACAGAATAAATTTGGCTTTTTGAAAGCAGAAGGTGCTTAAACCCCGAGAAGAAGCTGTATCGACTGAAACTAAACATTCTATCTTATTCCTCCATCTTTAAAAACACAGCCAGTATTTACCCAGTGTTCTATCCTGTTTTACTGTAGGTCTGTGTGTATCTGTGTATCAGCCAGTAAGCTGTGACAAAACACATAAAAACGTTAAAATGAGTGCTGCACCTTCCTACATTGAGATGAATAAGAAAGAAATATTAAAGGAGTCATACAAAGCGAATTTTCCACAAGCTAATATGATTCTTTATGGTCTTAATAGTAATTAATTATATATAGCAGTAATTATATTATATTTGTAATATATTTTGTTTTAAAAAAAATTCAAAGATAGTTTAAAAAACGCAAATTTTACCGTGTGATAAACAGCTCTTTAGAAATCACTGTTCTGTGTACTTCCCCTTTAAATCTCCACAAGCTCCTCTGACTCCGCCCCTCTTTTCCGAGGCACTCTCAGAGGATCTTTTTTTTAATAGCCGTATTCATAGTTAAACTTGCTAATTAGCACATTAAGAAAGGCGATTTGCTAAAATTCAATAAAAAACATTATACTCACTGCTTCTGTAGGTGAGGCTGGATCATGAATGATTCAGTCTGTGTGACACGCTGCTGTCAATCAACTATTGTGGGAGTGGCCTCTGTTGGTGTGATGCCACACCAACATGCATTTGAGAATGGCTTGATTTCAGAAGGGGCAACTTATTTTTATTAAATTAAAAGAGAACTACTGGTGGATCTTTATCATCGTTTATCATTTATGTATGGTGGTTGTGTACACACACTCCCAACACACATTTCAGTCCAAACAGCCTGCAAAAGTGCATGGGGCACCAGATGTCACCTTTAGAGTCAATTTTAAATGTGTTCTGAGTTTGTCACACCAAAGAGAAATGTGTTATTAACCACCCAGCTAAATTTAAATTAAAAAAAAAAAACCTCGAAGCAGCCTGTGCAGAACGATCAGTGTTTGACATCAAAGCATGATGAGTGTCTGCTCTCTATAGCTCTTACTGTACTGATGTCTGTGCAGTCAGTGCTGCTTCAAGTCCAACACAGCTCTTATAGTTTCGCTGGAAGGGCAGTGCTCGAAAATGGTATATCTACACCATTAAGTACCATATACCGTAGTTCTCAGTCTATGTAACATGTTGGATTACCAATTTTCAAAACTTTACATGGTCTTTAAGTTGCATTTTAAATTAAAAATGTGCATTCAAATGCAGAAATGGTGTCTTCAAATATTAAGTGTGTGTCAAGGGGGAAAGTTACTTTTAAAAGTAATGCATTACAATATTGCTAAAAAAAAGTAACTAATTATGATACTTAGCAAATGTAAAGCACACCAAAAAGTGTCACGAATAAATCTCAGGCAAAAGAATAGTAAATTCACATCTGTAAAGCAGAATACAGAAGAAAGCGCAATAAAAAGCACAGTCATTTTTGCTTGTAAGAACTGGATCAGCAAAGACATTGGTTAATAAAATGAGATTAGATACTTTACAGTTCCCATTATAACCATTTGATTTAAACATGTTTATTTGGTTTTATACAGTTTAGATATTTAAGTACTGTCGTTGTTTCATTGCATTGAATAAGAGTTTATTTAATGTGTTGCATTATTTTGCTTATTGCCTCCTCGGGCTTCATGGGTTGAAGTCAAATCAAATGTTAACTTAAGGGGGTTGTTCACCAAGAAATGTGATGTTTAAAATGTGATGTTTATCTGCTTACCCCTGTGACTGCTTTTCTTCTGTAGAACATAAACAAAGATGTTTAACTCAAACCGTTGCAGTCTGTCAGTCATATAATAGAAGTCAACGGCAACCAAACGTTCCAAAGCTTTGAGAGAGAAAAAAACATACACAGACATAAGGCTCATGACGATACATTGGCATTGAGGTGCCACGGCATGTGCAAAAAGCAGTATATATATACTATTTTATACACCACAATCTCCAACTGTCCTCAACTTATTCACAGCATCTGACATGTGATGCTGACACATAGATATCTATACATAGATGCCTGATTTCTATGGACTGTGATGCGTAAGGATCTACACACACACACATATATATATATATATATATATATTTATATATGGAAGAGTTGATGCATCACACGCTGGATTCTGTGACTGAGATGAGGACATCGTGGTGTATAAGTGTAAAAAATATATATGAATACTGTTCAGCTTTTTGCACAGGCCGATCGTCGTGTGTTCAACTATGTATGTTTTTTTTTTTATTCTCTGAGCTTTGGAACATTTGGTACCCACTGACTTTCATTCTACTGACAGACTGCAGTGGTTTGAGTTAAACGTCTTCTTTTGTGTTCTAGGGAAGCAAGTCTCCGATGTCTTGGGGGTAAGCAAATAAACATCAAATTTTCATTTTTGGGTAAACCATTTCTTATTTGATCTGTATATAAAATATAAGAAAGGATATATTTGTTTACATTTTATTTTGTTTTCTAAAAGTATTTGTTCTTTGTCTTATTCATATATATAAATTGTTGCATTTAGACTTTTTAAAAATAAAAAAAGGTTGCAAAAATGTTCAATAATTATCGATGCTGAATAATATATGTATATAAAAAGATCCCCCGGCCCTGTTCACTTTAATTGTTTTGTGCTTCTGTGTTGTGTAATCATGTAGATTGAGCTTCAAAGGTACAGCATGTAATACCATCTAGCGGTTGAAATGGGTTCTGCATTTCAAATTCAAAATATTTCAGAGAGTTGTTCAGACTTCTTCAGACTCTACCCTTATGCAGGTTGCCAGATTGAGGCGTGCAACAGGAACGATCGCAATTGACACGCCTTACACTTTAAGTTGCTGAGTTGATTTATTTGCATTTTAATATGCCTCTATTCTTAAAATTTTTTAGATGACCCGGTTCCTTTGCTCACGTCCACGGCTGCAAAATGCTGTGTTTTCCACTAACTGGCAACCCAGGTGTTTAAAATACATTTAGCAGCGGCTGGAGCCAAAATAATTACAGACATTTCGACACTGAACACACATTTAGAAGTAGAACAACTGTACTGGCTGTAGAATTGTTTTTGTAAAAACACAAAGCATGTTTTCTAAATTTCTGCAAACATATCTTTTTTATGCTTAAGTACAGTCCTAAAGTTTAGTACAGCACTAACTATTATTAGAAAGTCACCTTTTTCTTTCTCTCTCCAGGACAGATGAGTGTGATTGGGTGTGTTGGGTCCAGAGGTGTGTGTATGTGCCCATTCTGGTTTTCGGCTTCCCTCTGATCCTGGCCGCTTTGTGGCAGCTGATCTTCCGCATTCAACAATGGAGCGAATCTACAGTTTACCTCATCAACCTGATCATCAACGACAGCCTGCTAATGCTGTCCCTGCCCTTTAAAATACATGCCTACAAGAAGCAGTGGACTCTAGGTCAGGGATTCTGCTCCCTGCTGGAGAGCCTGCTTTATGTCAACATCTACGGCAGCATCATGCTGAGCATGTGCATCGCGGTGGACCGATACATCGCTCTACAGTTTCCCTTCGCCGCACGCCGTGTGCGATCTCCACGCAAAGCAATGCTCGTGTGCCTATTCGTATGGGTGATGGTCTTTGGATTCAGCGTCCCTATCTACAGACTTCACGATAATGACCAAGCAAACAGCACGTTATACTGCTTCCAAACCTTCTCCAACTCTACGTGGACGAAAAGTTGGATTCTGCCTACTATGGAGACAGTGTTTTGCAGCAGCGCGTTGGTGATGGTGTTCTGTTCTATTCGCGTGGTGCAAATCCTACACAAACTGAGAGAGCGAAATCCTGGAGATTCCAAACTGCGCAACAACAAGAGCATGAAGATCGTTCTCAGCAACCTGGTGGTCTTCCTCGCATGCTTCATTCCTTACCACATAGCAGCGCTCATATACTTTCATGCCAAGACAAACAATTGGGTAGGACACACCATCACAAATCTACGCTACTTTGTTCACATAAGCATATGCATTAGCAATGTCAACATCTTGGCAGATGGCGCATGTTACTATTTCATCCTTAAAGAGAACCTGGAGTCTGCGAAGCGAGAGAGGAGAATGGCTATACGCGTCAGAGAGACGCGCATACGGGGATCAAAGTCTTTAACGTTTGAAGAAATACATAATTGTACGACCAAAACTACAGACAAAACAGAAATATGTGTGGATACTGGCTTTACGTAAAGATCTACACCATGCAAGGATGATTGATCCTACAGAAACACTTCAAAGGAAGTTCTGAAGACAGTAAGACATGCTCGTATAGTTATGCATGCAGGTGAATGGAAAGTTGTGCACACAGGATGTGGGTTTACATGTGCTGTTGGGGACTTTTTGGGTAACAAACAAAATCACAGTAACTAGTTGTATCACTGCTTTTAATCTGAAACCAATTTCTAAAACATTATTTTAATTAAATTAAGCTGTGAAATGACAACAGAAAGGAAAGTTTATGTGAGCCAAGATGTGTAACATTTTACTACATTGGAGTAAATTGGATGTTTACCCCATAACAATCAATACAAAAAAAAAGTATGATTTATATTTTTTATATTGTATTGTACTAAGCCTTGCTTTTTTGCATTGTGACATTATTGACTATTGACGATTAAGGAATAGTTCATCCAAAAATGAAAATTACACAATAAACTCACCCCCAAGCCATCCTAGCTGTATAAGACTTTCTTCTTTCAGACGAACACAGAATTAAAAAAAAAAAATTATTCTGGCTCTTCCATGCTTGATAATGCTGGTGGATAGTGTCCATGATTTTGAAGCTCAGTAATTTGGATATATTCGCAAGTACTGCATCAAAAAACTAACCTATATGCCTCCGGGGAGTTATCACATGTCCTCTGAAGCAGATCAATGGATTTTTGTAACAAAAATATTTCTTTCATTTTTTTTTAAACTCTGCGTTCGTCTGAAAGAAGAACGTTATATACACTAGGGCTGTGTAATTAATCGCAATTGCAAAAAACTCGCAATTTAAGCACATGCAATTTCTAAATCGCATAAGGCTGCAATTTTATCTATTCATTTATTTCGATTTTTATTCAG
>JAUCNO010001092.1:1757795-1769368 GCA_032353835.1 Enteromius viviparus | reverse complement strand
CGACTGAGGTGGTACTAAAAAAAGGACCAGGTACTGTTCCCAGTGGAAAACCCCCCAAAAGTGAGCTGTACTGAACCATACCGTACCGTACCGTACTATGCAGTGGAAAAGCACCATTAGCCTGAAGACGGCCTAAAATCTCAGCAAATGTTGTTTTTTGGATGATTGCTTCGAGTTGCAATCTAAGCAACAAAACATTTGTAAGTCGTATCAAACAACTTCAATCAAGTATTTCGACAGACAACAGATTTAGAAGAGCCTTTTTGTGTGCAACAAGTCAAGCATCGTGAATTGGCTCAATACAGACACACATTTATGCAAAAACAGCTCTGCTAGAGAACAGCAGTGACCGTGTTGTGACAAAAACAGTCACTGAAAGCGATGCCACGGAAACACGGAAAGAAACTAGACAGTCATGACACTAACCTTGTTTTATTTTGTACTCTATGGCTCTTCATTCGCCAAAAACGTTGGCAACCATGCACCAGTAAAGCGTCAGTGCAAAGCAAAGAACACAGAAACACTGTTTGCCTCCAATATCCCGAAGACGTGACAAAACGAGAGCAGAGACACTGAACACCCTTGAGGAGTTCTGTAGGAAACCCCTCGTATTTTACCTGTAATACCGCTGGTAGTGCAGCTCCCTCTTCCTGTTTTCCTTCAGGTCCTTCTGTAACTGGCACAGCCGGATTGGCCACACTTTTCCACTCTAAAGATTTAATTTAAACAATAATCGTTAAATGAAATGTCACATACATTCTTGTAAAATGACATAAATCAATGAACTAGAAGCTAAAGCGAAGGCATATGTGGGAGTTTACCTGGTTTGAGTGTTTCAGCATCAAGCAAGCCTCCTTCTTGAAGATTTCGAATATCATTGGTTTTCACTTTATCCCATGGGATATACGTGACGCCTCGCTCCACGTCCCAAAACTTCTTCAAGTCCGTCTTTATGCCCTTATTCAAAGCCCATGCGATCTGATCGAGGACAAGAAGTCAAAAAACTGCCCACATATCGATTCAAAATAAGCTACTACAAACGCAAGCATAAGATCTGAAAGAAGCAAGTCACCCAACAGCAAACACAACTTAAAGAATAGATGTTTCTAACTAGAAATTGTCTAGAAGTTCACTCGCAGACATAAAATAATACAAATAATGATTCTCAAAATTAGCGTCTTACTTACCCCTTCAAATAATTACATGAGAAGGAAGATAAAGAGTGAAGTAACAAACAAAACTAGCACGGCTATGTAGTAAACTGACTTCTAAGCCAATGGTTAATCATACAAATTATCATCATACAAATTAGGGCTGCAAAATATATTGATTTCCTAATCGCAATTACGGATGCCACAATTATGTTATCGTTCAGTGGCAATTAATCATTTAAAGACCACTTATGTCATTCTGTGTGCGTAAGAGGGTTTTTTTCCTTTTCACAGGTTCTTACATTGTTTTTTTTTTAGTTTAACATTGGTTTTGCAGTTTTTTTTTTAATTTACTTAGTTTTGAGGAACAAACTAATCCAGTGCATGATTGACATCTAAGGGTTAAAACTCCAGAAAAGCAATAAAGGCAGTGTAAACTGTGTTAACCGTTACCAAAATTAAAGGGAATAATTGGATCGTGCATTCCTGATACAAATATATACACCTACAGAATGCTACGACTGACCATTTAGAGTCAAGCATTATTTCCTAACTTAACTAAGCTCTGTATACTAGTAATATTGCTGGTTCTGTAAAAAATTGCTTATGCTGTTGGTTTGAATAAAAGAGTATGCTACAAGTAACCAAGAGAGTCATGTAACAATGACTCTCTCAGCAGGAGGAAAAGGTTTGTTACGGTACCTTAATGGTTTTCTGGTTGACTTTAACAGCCCCTCTGCTGAGTTTATTCAGGGCTGTGTAGGCATCTTGTCTGTGCACCATGACAATGTAGGCACAACCTCTGGGAGGAATCATCTATTTCAACAGAAACAGTTCAACTTTATTACAAGCGAAAAAAAAAAAAAAGCTTGCAACGCAAAATTTTACCAAATAGATCATATTGGATGCACATTTATTAATGTGAGACACATTTTAAATGTGGAAAAGATGCACATTTTACCAGCAAGCTTTACATACAGGGTCAAATTTTTTTTAAATTGGTTTGTTTGATGTCAAAATACTTTGTGGTGTGTTTTTCTGGGATTTTTCAGAGAGTGCTGTCATGCAAATGTGTTATTTTGTGTTTGTTTTCATGCACGCACCATATACTTTACTTTCACTTTGTGCTCATTCAAATTTCCATTGAAAACCCCTCAATGGTGTTTCAGAAGGCCAAAACCTATGTTTATTGGTTGAATGCAAGAAAGTTTGCCCTAATCTGTGCACGTGGGTGGGACTAAGCGTCAGTAATCCTTCCTGTTAGGCTCAGAGGAATGAAATGCATTGGATTTCTTTGATGAATCAATTTTGTCAAAATGCAATGACGCAATCACGTCCGCTATGGAGCCATTTTTTCCCAGATTTTAACTGAAAAACAATGCTACAGTCTCTATTATCTTTTGAAAATGTGCGTCCCGGCCCAGAACGCAGGACGTTTTGGTTTGTGAAACCCGCTCACTGCCAGATTACCCAATCTTATTTTGAAACCGCTTGGGGGAAAACACAATGTATTCCATTGTCATTGAGCTCGTTCCAGTTGGTGAAAATAACACATTTCCATTAAGTGTAATTTGAAGGGTAATGGAAACACGGTTGATGACCTCACTGTTATCTTACGCATCCAAAAAAAAACATTCTGACCCCAAAATTTTGAACAGTGAGGTTTATTGATATGACTGATCTATACTCACGTTGATGGACTCGATCTGTCCAAACTCCTCCATCAGACTCATGATGTCCTGCTGCTGAGTCTTTTTATCCAGCTGTCCTATCCATAATGTAGTACTGCACACTAAACCAACAAAACAAGATCACTCCTGAACAGCATATCAGAACACAATAAGTTGACACCTAACATTTATGATCAGCGCTTTAAAAAATTTTATAAAACAAACAAAAAAAATACATCCACCTTCATGATTAAGACATATTTATGGAATATGTTTAATATTATACATTTAAATATATATACATACATATATATATAAAAAAAAACAGTGTACATTAACATAAGTGAAAAGGTCGGCTATATAAATGTGCCACACTTCAGACTCATTTTTATCTGCAGTTCCTGGTTGTTTTCTTACCACTGAGAGTTTCCTTCTTGATGGGCGGAAGTCCTTTCTGTCGTCGCTCTCTGTCCTTTTCTCTGTCTCTCCTCTCCTCTGATCGTCCCGGAGAGAAACGGCCTCGCCTCTCTCTGGATCGGGATCGTGTGCGTTGATACCTCGATCGTTCTCGGCGGGAACGTGACCCGGACCTCGATCTTCGCGAGCGCGATGACGATCGTCTCCGTGGAGACCTAGAGAGACACGACATTCAAAACATTAGACCACAATATTTTTAAGAGACTTCCAGTTCAAGAGCTTTCATTTAAAACATACCTTGATCCCGGCCGTCTGCTGTGTCTTTGATCTTTCCCATCATGCAACAAGCGTTCACTCTCAGCTGAAACCTGAAATAACCAGACGTATGAAACGTATTAGTCTCACTGATGTGGGTGGTCCTACATCAGAAATCCCAGAATGACTTTAAAATTGAGCCCTATGAATTTCATAATGCAAAAAACAATGCAACACAATAAAAAATACAGAATTTCTGGTGTCATTATATATCATTAATATCTGGTAAAGGTGGAGAGATGATGCTCTATACCTGCTGTGTTGTACTGGGCTGTAAGGCACTCTCAAAAAAGACTTGAGGAGTGTTATCTGGTATCTGGGTCTGAACCATCTCTGGGAACTCCTGAGGTGCTATGATCTGGTCCTGGGGCGGCACTTGACTCTGTGACACCATCTGACCCTGCATCTGTGTCTGGACATGAACAAACACTTTGTGTTAGTAATTATAATGAATGTATAGCATTAATTTTGACATGTCCTTATTCTTTAAAGCTCTGTTGGTTACGTAATTACCTGGTTAACAATTTGGCTTAGAAGATGAGCTTGCAGGGCTTGCTGTAATTCTGGTGGGAGGTTTCTGTGAAGAATGACAATATTAAACCTATACTAGAAAAACTGTATGTGAAGAGAGGGGAAAGAGAGTTTATTATGTCCTACATGGTAATGGGAGCAGCAGGGGCAGGTTCGGTCTTTTCCTCCACAGGTTCAGGGTCATCATCATAATCAAACCGATCCAGCAGAGACTGCGTTGAACCAGAAACACAATGTCACTGAATGAATAGCTCTTTGGTTTCATTTGTAGCATAAGACCAGCAAGATGAGACTGATATTTCTCAGATTCCACTCTAGGATTACCAAACCAGATATATAAGGATGTGTGGGTTTTGTCAGAATGGTTGTAAAGCATCACACTGAACCATTCAGACCGCTTACCTTAGCTAACGATGGTTTCTGCTCAGGGGGCGGGGCAGTGGGCAGAGGAAGCCCCGCCCCTCCGGCCAGCTGGAGTGTTTGGATCAGCTGCTGTAACGAACACACAAACATCAGATTAAATATCAAAATTAAAATATTTAATACTACGTTAATATGAAAAACACTCTCTAATAATCTTCATTTTATTTACAATTTCTAAAAAGTATATATATATATTTTTTTTGTGTGTGTGTGCCTGGTTGCTCCTTTGCACTCTTCATATCTTATGGTCAATAATCTGTTACTTGAATAATGAAGCCGTGTTTGAGCGCATTGAGTGTTGTTTTACCTCGACGCCCCCTGTGCTCTGGAGGAGCTGGGCGACTGCAGCAAGTGGGTTCTGAAGGGAGGACGGAGCCGCTGCCGTCTCAACCACTGGTGCTGGTGCTAGCTCTGGCACTACTGTTTCCACTGGCTTTGGCACGGCTGGAGGTGCTACGAAAGACACAAAAACCGCAGTTTGAACAGGATACAAGTTACAGAAACAATTCGGCACTACTCACCTCAGTAAGCAACCGTCTACATTGCAAATAAATCACTTGCAAATCCCTCTGGGTGACTAAATGATGTCTATTATTAGCCAATGTCTAATAGTTTCTCAGATTTTACTCACCAGTGTGCGAGTTGGAGGCTAAGTATAAGTTTAGCACAGATATATTTTCACTCACTGAAAACACGGAGCGCTAAAGAGTTTAAACTAGGGCACGATGAATCAAATTTCTAATCAGAATTATAAATGCCGCAATTACGTAATCCTTTAAAGCAGAAATTAAAAATCCACTTGTGTTATTCTGCGTATTTCTAAATGTTATCTTAAGGGTTTTTGCACAGTTGTAGTTTCAGGACAGCATTATAATACTATGCATATTTTTACTTTTTGATTTAAAGTAGATACCAATCCGATGTATAATTTACATTTGAGGCCCAATACTATAGAAAATTATTTTTAAAATATGGCATGCAGTTGCTTCAAGTAAAGGTATAAACATCATTCTGTGTAAATTGTGATGCTCTTAATTATTAAAATCGCAAATTTTGTGCAAGTGTAAATATTTTGACTCAAAGGGCCCTGATACAACACCTGAAGAATAAAGCATAACGACACAGGCCAACGTTTCATCCTCGTGCTTATTTACCGGCTGCTGTGACTCCATTCTCCACAACAGGAAGCAGAGAATCTGTGGCCATGTCCACCAGCGGCTGAATGATGTCCATGCTGAACACGTCATTCTTCTGCCACAGATTCAACACACGCAATATCTTCCCCTACATTTCAACAAAAACATCCACCAATAAAATTCACCAGCACAGAAACACCTCGCTGTCCTTTTACCTGATGTAATTATTCCCTACCTTATCATCGGCTGGGCACTGGAAAAGGTTCTGAAACGTAACGGTGAAGTTTTTCAAAAACCTTGGACCAAACACATCTTTGTCTGTGCCGAACTGATGACGCGACTGCCGGATAATTGAGTCGATCACATAGAGACCAGCGACCTTTAGCTCTGGTTTGCACTGATGGAAAAAAAAAAATGCATTTAATTTTAACCTTCCTGTGACAACAATCATCAATACAAGAATACCAGTATAATTATTAAATACCCTTTTGATGAACTTCTCCACAATCTGAACAACGTGCTTGTAAAGCTAACAAAGCAAATAAATCATAAAAATTCAGTCACAGAACAAAGATGTTATCAGGAACACAATACATTAATGCATTTCTCCTCTACAGTATAAAATGAATGGGTGTCATCAGCTGATATGATCACTTCTGGCCATAATCGCTTCCTCCAATGCATCTGTTGTCCTCTTACATCAAAACCCACTGATATATTTGTTGTAACCTGTAAACAACGCTTGATCTGTGCTCATTTCTCTCCTGATTTAGATTATGCCACTGCAGAAAGCAATGCATTTTAGCCAGAAAACAATGATTTTAAGGTCAGAAATGTCTAAATGATGAATTTAGTTTGAAACCTTTGGCTTCACAAGATGTTAGCAGATGGACTGGAGCCATGTGGATCATTGTGATGATTTTTTAATAAGCTTTTGGACTCATTCTGATGGCACCCATTTACTGCAGAGCACTGGTGAAGTTGATTTAATGAAGTTTTCATTTCAATGTGAACTATTCTAACACAATCAGTATATGGTTATGCTTGTAAAACAGATTCTTTAAACCCTTTTTTAGATTAAAAAAGCATTGCAAACTCAAAATAATAGGAACATAATTCAAATTTTATTATAAAAAATCTTCTAAATTGATCAAAACCCCATTTCTGTCCTGACGTACCTTGATAGCTTTGATTCCTGCTTTGGTTACAGACATCATTTTAGCTCGAGAGATCGGGGGAGTCATGTCCATCATGGACAGCATCTATAGGGTAGAAAGCAGGACGAAGAAATGTAGACCAAGAAAGAACGGAGACCAAAACATCAGAAATGACATACAAAACATTCAGTTCAGCTGAATCTCAAAACACAGAAAATGTCAAAATGAATAAGACACGCATTTGTACTCTTACCAAACTCTATTAAAACGGCAGATCTCGGTTTTGATTTCAGAAACACCTTTATACCATTTGATTAAATTATTAATAAAGTTGATCAGTTATCTGTCTCTATAGGGGGCGCCATTGCAGTTCTCTCTACATTCAATTCTAATACAACGAACAGATAAAACCGAGATTATATAACTTAAAATATTACGTATTTGTTTAATAATCTCTCTGTAAGCCATAAACGTGCTGTTAAGCACTTAAACTAATTTTCAACGAAGCGCAGTTAGACAGAACGACAGGGGGAAGGTCACTAAAACAAATAACTAACATCCATACTAATATCACATCCGTTTAACTATATTTTGGGTTTTATTTGACTTTGGAATGTTCAGCTGCATTAAAAACTATGACATTCATCCATCAGTGAACAACAAGCAAACATAAACGGATTGTTTTGGAGTCGCTGGGCAGGCGCGCTCGGCTAATGCTAAAGGGTGAACGGCAAATAAAACGCGAAATCTCACCTCCCCGTTAAAGGCGTTCACCGCTTCCATGTCCATGAGCGTTATTAACTCAATACGTCTTTGGATATATTCTCCTGGACCAAAATAAACATGTGTAAACTGGATTTTCGAATTGAAGGCCGCATGAGATAGACGCTCAGAAACTCAACACAACCCTCCGCGAACACTGAGGAGTGATAAGCGCGGGGAGAGAGCGCCACGCCGCGGACCGGAGAACAACTGTGATCATCAACAGAAAATATAGCCAGGCAGAGTATAGAATACACAATTATACATTTGTTAATTTATTTCAAAAATATTTTAACACAGAAATATGGTGATAGGGATATTTCCAGATTTATATGTTAAAATATTGCTGAAATAAATCCCGAACTTTTGTAAATAAATAAATACGTAAATAAATAAATCCCGTTATATAGAATACACACGAATTAAAAATTAATAAAATAATTTCTTCAAAATTTTAAAAGCTTAGTGTATCATGTCTACCTAAATTTTCAAGGGTCCAGTTGGGACTTTTATTTTTTTAAATGTTGTTCTATGTGGACTTTTATTTTGAAACGTGGAGTTCCTGTGACGCTCGGCCCTCCGGATCCGATCAGACCCCGGTGATCAGCTGCGACCATGCCGACAGTTAGCGTGAAGAGAGATCTGCTCTTTGAAGCTCTGGGAAAGACATACAGTAAGTGTTTCCCATGTATTTGTTTTATAAAAGCGGGCGCATTCACGACTGTGTTGTTAGCAGGGAAAATGTGCGTGATTGGCTGATTGCGTCTGCATGTACGTTATGGGGAAATGATGGAGTAATATCCTAATAAAACAGATTACATATTATAGACCACTTATTCTACTGGTCCATCTCATAATTACTGAACGAATTAATTTGAGACTCAGCAAATATTTAAATATACTTCTCCGGTGTGTCGCAGCGATTGCATCAGATTCAAATTATTCCGAGATTTCACCGAATGTAATGAACACTTTGTTTTATATTTAATATGTGTTTTTCTATTCTGTTGTTGCCTGAATACTGTAGTTCTTTATGTCTTATAATGTAGTTTTTATTCATCTTCATTCATTTTAAAAAGCTGAGATGTCAAACTGGAAGCCCATTGATGACGCAAACATAATGCGACTCGGAATTTCAGGCATTAAGGAATTTTTAATTTATTGAAATAATGACATTTTTATTTTCTATTCACATTGTAGCTGATGAAGAATTTGATGAACTATGTTTCGAGTTTGGCCTCGAGCTGGACGAAATCGTAAGTCACATCAAATTGTATTTGTTTACAAACTGCCTTATATAGTAATGCGTATTTGTGTATATAAATGTATATACATATTATGAATCACATTCATAATAATAGTTTTTATGTAATGCATATGTGTGCACGGTGTCTATTAATTACGCATGCATAAATACAGACACATACAGTATATATTATACAGTATATACAAAAATATATTTACATATAATTCTAATTATATTTATATACTTTATATTCTAAATATATTTTATAGAAGTATGACACTTTTCTTTAAAAGCCTATATATACATGCATATGTGTATCTGTATATATATAATAAATATACACCGTACACACATACTGTGTGAACAAAACATTTTATTATAAATGTGATTAAATAGACAGTAATTTTATAAATTAATTATACATTAAATAATTTATGATGTAATAATAAAATAAATATTTAGAATATCATTACTGAAATGTGTGTAACTTTCCTACAAATTAATATTTAAACATTTAATTGTTATAAAAACTCTGTCTCTCAATGTTTAGACATCAGAGAAGGAAATCGTAAGCCGTGAACAGGGAGATGAGAAGGCAGAAGGAGCGTCTGATGTGGTGCTGTATAAGATCGATGTGCCGGCTAACCGTTATGATCTCCTGTGTCTGGAGGGTCTCGTCAGGGGTCTGCAGGTCTTCAAGGAGAGGTAAGACTCAGTTTTTGTGGTCCTGGTTAAGTGTAATGGTCTTTTTTTGACTGGTTTTGTTGTGTTTGTAGGCTGGAGGCTCCCCGATACAAGCGTGTGAGTCCGGCGGACGCAGGAGAGCCTCAGCGGCTGGTCATAACCGAGGAGGTTTATATCAGTTTCATGTTTCAGAGATTTAATTATTTTGATTTCTTAAGAGCTCAAGTACAGTGAGAAACCATCAGCTAAAGAGAAGACTGGAGGGAGATCGTTTAAATCAATGTAATGGTTGCGGTGCTGATATTTGATACGGTTACGTGTTTATTTAGACGGCGTCTGTGAGGCCACACGCTGTAGCAGCTGTACTACGTAACATCACCTTCACTCAGGAACGATACGAGAGCTTCATCGAGCTGCAGGAGAAGCTGCACCAGAACATCTGCAGGTGAGTCAGCGCACGCTGGTGGATTGTTATGAGTTGCACTGATGCTTAACACTCTGCTCTTCTCTCATCAGGAAAAGGACCCTGGTTGCCATAGGAACTCATGATTTGGATACCGTCTCTGGTCCATTCACTTACACAGCCAAAGCTCCCGGCGATATCCGCTTCAAACCGCTCAATCAGAGCAAAGAGTACACCGCCGCTGAGCTCATGAGTCTCTATAAGGTGAGATCTGATTGGCTGTTCTGGATAAATTAGCTAAAAATAGCATTTTCATTTCTTCAGATAAAAACAAATAAAAAAAGAGAAGAAAAAACTTGTTTAGGATGTGTATATATATATATGCATTAGTGCTGTCAAATGATTAATCGCGATTAATTGCATCCAAAATAAACGTTTTTCACACACAAACAGTATATATTTTGATAGTATTACATATAAATGCTTTTATACATTTTATTTTCTTATATTTGATATTATGTCTAAATATATTTAATATATAAACATAATTTTTTTTCATTAAATATATACATGCATGTGTTTGTATTTATATATACTTAATAAATATACACAATACATACAAATATATTATGTAAAGAAAAACTTAATATATATATATATTCATGTATAAATGTCAGAAAAAAATTTATTTTATTTATGTGAAATATGTTTATTTATATTCTATATTATATTATGTTATTATATACTGTATGAGTGTGTGTTTATTTATGTGTGTGTGTATATATGTACAAAATAAATATACACAAACATATATTATGCAATGTGTTGTGATTAATTATTTGACAGCTCTAATATAGACAGGAATGTATAAATGAAACAGTTTATTAATAAGCAAATTTCAAAATAATAACAAAAACGATAATAGAGCTACATTTCCTCATTTCAGTGGAAGTATTAAAATAGCGACACAACCTAAAGATTATAAAGACATTTAATAAAACTGACAAACGGGCAATCACTAAAACTCAAATTAAAATGAAAAATATGAAAATTATTAAATGCAACTATAATAACTATAATATAATTTAGGCTAAGAAAAAATCCAAACAAAACAACTACAACTTTTTAATTAAAATGAATTAATTAAATATAGAAATAAAAACTAATTCAACATATTATTGATAACTATAATAGTACATCAATGATCCTCAAATAGTGCTGGTCTGTTAAAACTGATTAGTTAGTATATTAGTGGTCAGCATCTTTATAAATAATGTAGTATATTAGGCAACGTATGTATTTTTCCCCTGGGATGCATCACTTTACAAGTTAAAACAAGTTAATGTTAACGTTTTGAATATTTCATGTCTTGTAGTCTGACAGTCATCTGAGGCACTACCTGCACATCATCGAGGACGAACCTCTCTACCCCATCATATACGACAGTAATGGAGTCGTGCTGTCTATGCCCCCAATCATCAACGGTGAGTGGAATACACATACAGGAGCATGTATAGATGTGTTCAACATTTTAGGCTGTGTGATTTTATTATTTATTTTTTTGAGCTGTTAGTCTAAAGTTTTACATCTCTCTCTCTCTCTCTCTTTCTCTCTCTCTCTCTATCTCTCTCTCTCTCTCTCTCTCTCTCTCTCTCTCTCTCATTCTCGCTCTCTCAGA
>JAUCNO010001092.1:1716053-1743016 GCA_032353835.1 Enteromius viviparus | reverse complement strand
TTTGTGTTCCCGACGCTTTGTACGCATACACTCACCGGTATTGCGGTATATGAAAAATGAATATCATAAAAAAAACACCGGTATTTGGTATGAAAAGGTATACCGCCCAGCCCTAGTTTAAACATTGGCGGATCAGGATCAGATCAGGTTAGATGTTCTGCGTTTTGGCATCTGTAGCATGCAGTTTGACAGGAAAGGACAACAAATACGAAAAATTTCAGACTCAGTGTTCAGTGTGCAAGGACCTTAAAGCTGAACATGTTTTACATCAATCATACATGATACTGAAGTATTAGATCTAATGTCACGGAAATGTTTTAATAAATCCTATAGGGTCCTTCGCAATTTGCACCCACAAAGCTGTGCGTTTTTCAATTAAAGTTGGCAACTACCAATGGGAGGTCCACCTGAGGTGATTCACAATTGATTACAGCAGCACCACCTACTAGTACAATGACTTGGTGACCTCGTCGTCAATATGAATGCCTGACATCTTTACAAGAAGAGAGTGTGGGTCTGCTCCCAGACAGAAACATAACACCCATTGGTCAAGTAATTGTGTAACACATGGTTGTTGGACATCTGCTAGTGTCCAGGTCTGCATCTGCTCCCCTCACAAAATCAAACAAAAACCTAAGGACTTCCTTTTGTTTCCCCACTGAGACAGATAAAAGAGATGTCATTTTACAAACTGCTTGTCTTCTCCAATATCCATAAGCACACACAGTCTAAAAAGTTTATTCTGAGTGCTTGATGTAACCCTACGCCTAATGCAATTCGGCCTGCCTCTCACATGCAAGCTTATTGTTCAAGCTGAGAGAGGGAGGAACACATTGCCTGGACTTTCCACCACTTTTGTTCTTCAGCCCTTTGATGGATGCCCTCTGTCTACACAAAAGTGTTTAGTGGAGTTGCGGCATTACAGGATTGTAGCACGCAGAGTTAGATTCACTTTCACAAACCCTCCCTCGGATTGAGGAATCTTGCTCAGTAATCACATGCATGTGAAGGGAACACGCATGCTAAATATAGGAATGGCCACAATAGCACAAACACACAGCGATCTTTTCAATAGCCAGAGAAGACAAGCCACTAACCAGAGATTCTCAGCTGCCAACCGCAGTCATTCCTTCAATGTCTGAATTGTCTCCACTTCTTGAGAACAAGCGCAGAGAGACAGCCAGTTCTTCCACAGGAATTCTGTGAGATTTACTGACAGGAATCTAAACGATAATTGCCATTTAGCACCATCTCTGTGCTTCGCTTCGAGTGCCAAGTCACCAAGTAAGGCAAGTGTGTCTAGAGGTAGCAAACAAAGTCCTGCCGAACTGTTTTGGTGACACTGATTGGGATTTCTTCAAAGAGGTTATGAAGAATAAATATCAGTCATAGTTTACATCAATAAGTGCATTGATCACCACACTACCCAATCTAAAACTGAGATTCAATGTGTGATCGAATGACTGCTTCTCCTTATAACAGGGGTGCCCATCCTACTCCTGTAGGCTTTCTTAAAAAGTTACCTTTGAGCAGGGGCTGCTGGAGAAAATTGTCCTTAGCTTCACACCAGCCTGTGACCTTCAGCTAACTCTAGAGACCTTGGTTAGATTTTTCACATATGTTAGACTAAAGCTAAACATGACGATGGGCAGGTGTATTCTACAGGAGTAGAACTATAAAATCAGAATGGGCTCTCTCTGGGCAGATTTTGATAACCTCAGGAGATTGGTCTCTTGACTTGATATGCTAACTGTATCCTTGTAGGTCCTGGAAGTGAGCGGATAGGGAATCCCGTACCACTACCCGGATGCTGCAGCCAGGGACTCACCATGTCCCTCACTTTAAACCAGCGCTTGGGATGTCAAGCCACTCTCTGTGGCCTGAAACCATTTTATCTGCATTGGTCTTCTCTCATCATGCCACAACAGGTTTTTGATGGCCACAGCTCTTCAACTGAAACTACCTCTCCCCAGGTATCAAAAGAGCCAAGGCCACCTGCTGTTCCTTGACTTCAAAGGCAACCTTTCCTAACACCGGAGTCAATAGTGTTGTGTGCTCCACCCGCAATACCCACCTCACTGACCTGAGTATGTCATGGAAGCAGTTACATAAGTTGATGATATCAACAAGACACCCTACAGGGAACAGGTAAGAGAGCTCAAAATCTGGTAAAAAGGAAGACCATCACAAAATGACACGATTAGAGAGTTCAAAGATGTGACCTTAAGGCCTCTTACACACGGGACGATTATCGCGCACATTTATCGAGACATTTTTCGACGTGTCTTTGTGTTCATCCCCAAGCGATTTTAGCTGCCGGTGAGTATGCAAATTCACTCCTTGACATTAGATGGCACCTAATGAAAAACAGAAATAGAAAGATTTTCATAGTCGCTGTCACGTTTGTCATAATTCCCCCAATGAGACAGGAAGCTCTACATTTATCTTGCCTCGATGCAGACTGACTTACTCTTCGTCGTTAGGCATTAATGTGTGCTCGGTAAGACCGTTTTGTGCTTGAGCAGCACCAAGTTGTGTTTTACTGTAACTTCAGCAGCTCCAGGAAGGTGAACAAAAGCGCCGATCTCATTGGTCGGCCAGTTTTTAACGTAGCACCTTAAATAAAAAAAACAAGCACATGGCATCTTTGGAAAAATGAACAAAAAAAATTATAATCTAGTCACAATGATGCAATATATTCCCCCCAGTTTGCGCCTTAATGAGCAGAACACAAGACCCCTGAACAGTACCTGACAGTACCTTTCTTTCACAAGAGACTACCTTTTTTACATAACATGGCAGCAAGTGAAAATGTAACTACTTCTTCAGGTGTGTCATAGAGAGTACCGGTGTTACCTGCCGGATCACTTTCTGGTATTTTAACTGCTTGACTTTAGATCAAAAATCTGTTGGTGGTAAAAATAGCTCAGTTCCTCGCTAGAACCAGACTTCCAGCTAAAAAGGAATGAACAGACAGCAACATTATCAGTGCATCTCTTATTAGTTCAATCTGGAATAGGCTTGAAGAATTCAAAACCACTAGACTTCCCACATGTTGTTAGACTATCCAATAGCTCTGACAATCAACAAATGGACTGTCCACCCCCACCCAAAGCAGAAATGCAACCCATACTCCTGACTCTGCTCGTTATTGTTCTACCTCAGCACAATCCTTGCCACATTACAGTCGTTTTATGAGCACTACGTTTACATCTTGCAATTGAAGTATCTCTGACAGGGTCTGTATTTAAACACCCTGCTTTTTATAGCATGCTGGGTACATATTGTTTTAGATTTATTTTACATTACAAGTTAAAGTCCACTATGTGGCCTTGGAAAAAAAAAAAAAAAAAAAAATCACACAATATCATGCTATATGCAATATCACATTATATAAATATTGCTATGTTTCAAAAGACATCCATTTATTATTTTTCTTGCACTTGGCTGATAAAAAAAAAAAACTGAAACTTGAACAAGAATTATTTCTCACATTTTATCTTGAGCAACAATGAAGTGCCTCCCTGAGATGTACAAAACCTATAGATAAGCATCACCAATGCAAGGAGGAGAAACACCACAATGCCAACAATTACCCGTGAGAAACAAGCATCATAAACATTTCAAAGAATAACAGTTTATTAAGCAAAGTTTCAAGCTCATGGTGATTATTTAAAAGTGAGAGTTTGTGAGCTTTGAACATTAAAGCCATGTTATAATTGAACAGATGGATTCATTTTCAGAAGAAAAAAAAAACCTTGTTCACTGTTTTATTAAATACAACAATATTAAAAGAGACACTGTTTGACCAACTTGGGATTTCAGTTCACTTTTGTGGGAGGGGTTAACCACTGTTGCAAAATACCTGCGTATGGATAAAAATAGCATCAACACTCCTCTGACATATGCTCCTCATGTTTGCAGAACTAAACTGAGATAACAGATTGTTTGACATGGAACATGTAGTTTTAAAACAGCTACAGACTTTTACTCATCCATGATGCATTAAAGTATTGCAATGATTATCATAAGGTTGAGTATTGAGTTACTCAATATAAAAGCAGTTATACCTTTTTTTTTTTTTTTTTTACAAAAAAAGGGAAATAAAAGTTCACTGGACTACTGGATGTTCTGTAAAACAATTACAGAAGGTGTTTTTTTATGACTTAAATGTGTGTTTATGGCTCAAAGCACCATGTAACTAAATAAACATATTTTCATGACACAGCTGGTCATGTGATCCCAACACAGTGCGTCTGTAATAGAGCAATTTCTTAAAGTGCTCTTAATTTCTTCAAGTGCAAGACTTTTTTACTACATGCTACACCAATAGATCAGTAGGGGGTAGGTAGATGCACCCTAAACTATGTTAAGATACAGGAAGTCATTTCAGCCAAGAGGGGGTTTCCATGACCCTATCATTCATTGATTTGCTGTCAATATATTAAAGGCAATAAAATGAATACTGGCTTGAAGGTGCACCTTCAAAGCAAACCTCATTATTTAAAAGCATACCAGGAACTATAATTCCCCGCCTAATACAGGATCGCACTGATGTCATGGTACTTAATTAAACAACCTGCAACCCGGCATGCACTGTAGCGTATTATTAAAATACACATAGGTAAAAACACTACCTCTAAAGCTCGTATCTCGTGTTGGGTCAGGTCGTTAGACACGGCGCACTTCGTCCGAAGCCCCTTCAGACTGGAGATGGAGATCTCGATAAGGTTCTGGATGAGTTCGCACTGGTGAAGCGCGTCCGTCCCTGCGTTCCTGCCATCGCTCGCGTCCAAATGCTCCTCATCACTTGCGACCATGTTACCAACTTTTCCAGAGACACTAGTATCCATTCCTCGGCATTGGCACGGCTTTAGGGGCATGGGCTCGAACTACAGCAAACACTAGTCCAAAGACATGCTTGTAAACGCGTGTAGACTAAACGGAGGTGTCAGTCATACTCCAAGCGAGTTGTGTACTAATTTAGAGCGCGAGCACAATCCTCTAACATACTTGTAGACCGATCTGAGATCCAGACAGGACGCGTTGTCAGCTTGTTCCGCCTCAAACGTTGTGTGTGTATCCCGTGAAGCCCTCTGAGAAGCACTCGCATAGGTCTCACCCTCAGTCAGCTGTTTGAAGAGGCTTTGCAGTGTGGGAAATGAAGTTTTGTTTACACGCGCTTCAGACCGTTTGAGGAACGCTTACGTATTTTTTTTTATTATTATTATATGTATATATATATATATATATTTATTGTTGATATGTTTCTATTTTTTATTTTATTTTTTGTTAAATAACAAATTTATAGATAATAAGGAAATTAGTACTAGAGGTAGCGTTGGTAGTGGTAGTAGGCTATTATTATTATTATTATTATTATTATAAGTTTAGTAGAATAATTGAAATAAAATTGTATGCACCCTTAATCTGAAAGAAAGAAAGAAATGTGTATTGACTCAACCTTCACCACAATCAATCCATCAATTAATCAATAAACCATAAAAATGTGGGAAAAGTTCCATAGTAATGACTTTAAAAATTACACATAGGCTATTATTCTTGTTTTTATTTCAAATTCTCTTAGAGACAATTTATGCTTAAGTTAATATAATACGTATAATTTACATTGTACTGTAGCCTACTGGATATGGTTAACTCTATTTAAAACAGTTTTGAGATAAATGCTTAATGAAACAAGGTGAAAAAGTGTGAAAAACTTAGTAAGAGTGCATAAATGAATATGTAGTAATGTTATGTAACATCAACTGATCCTGAAAAATACTAAATCACTGCAATGATCCAATAATCAATAAAGTTGTAATTAGTGTGTTAGGGCACTCAAACCATACACTTTTTATATGTCCCGCCCACCACCAAATCCAAACTAATTAAATAAACCTTTACATTTTAGGCTAGTGGGCTATTGTTCTATTTCTACTTTGTAGAACTAGGCTATTATACTTTATTTTTATTTTACCCAAAAGTCCATTTATACATTTATTCATGATCACCTTAAATTGTACCCAGGTTTAGATAAAATACTATATTGTTACTATATAACCCTTTTGTGGAACTTGTCTTGTCATATAACTGCTTTTGTTGATTCAGTAATATAGTTCCTATCATGTCATCAGAGGCACACTTTGTATAAGAGCTGGAAAAACACGTTGAGTGTGTGTGTACGTGTGAGTGTGTGTGTGTGTGTTTGTGTGCACGCATGACTGTTCACAAGTACTGCTCTCTGCCCACTCAGATGAGAAAAGACTGTTTTTTGACTTTCCATCGAGTTATGACTTTCTTGGTACCCTAGATGTTCAAGTCAAATTATGGTTATTCAATTACTATATATAATTGTGTCAAATAAACAGCCCTTTGGCTGTTCAGAGTTCATGTGGTGAAGTGTTGCTTTATGTTATATATGATGCATGTGCTGCGACTGCAGATTAGAAAATGTTACAGAAAGACATGAAGAAATATAACAGCACCAACTCGCTGTATCAAGCGCACACTTTCCCATGGGAAAAATCTCCTCTCCTCTGCAGCTTGCCAAGAAGGAGACATAATTTCAAAATGAACAGTAAAGAGGGCTGGAGCCAAAGAAGATCAAATTGTCTTTCTCCATGAGACAGGCAAACCAAGACACTTTTTAACCATCTGAATGTAACCAGTTTTTATTTTGACTCACAACACAAAGAAAAATGTTCCACGTCAGCTGTATGACAGGAGCTTGAAGTTTCTGCAGCCGGTTGAAATGCTGCTTAGTCAGTGATCTAAACCTATAGCCATCCACACCTGGTATCCTCAAACTAATGACACTGCAAAACAGGTTCGGCTAAATAGAGAAATAAGAGATGGAAAGACTTTAACAGGCACTCCCTCCATTCCAGGTAAGCATTGGTTCTTCTCTGTATCAGTCAACACATTCACACACCGGGTATAAACTGCACAGGTGGAGGCAGGTATGGTGCTCTATATTATTAGCAGGTTACATAAACCACAGCAGGCTAAGTGAATTCTGTTATCAAGCTGTTAGATAGCAATGTGTTAAAGGAAATATGTTTACAAGACGTTGAAGTGTGAAAGGTAAATAAGCATATCTTTAAAAAAATAATGGCGTTTAAAAATATTATTTTAAATAAACAAAAATAGAAAGAAAAAATACTTAAAATCACTTTCACTTCCATTTTTATGCTTACCACGCACACGAGCAAGTCAATACAAAATATAGGTATGAAAATAGTGCCTCCTGCTGGATAAATTATGTAAGTAGTAAATCTATAAGAAATAAAAACTTCCTCGTTGTCTTGTCATTAAACTAGTATTTCGTTAAGGGCACCGTTGAGGTTTCATGTCTGTGTTCCAGAAATTTCGGTTTCACCTCAGACCTTTTACATGATCTAGGCAATGCAGAATGTGTCCTGTGTAGTATATTGCAGCGTTGGATGCAACATCAAGACAGGAAGTGATTCACAATCAGAAAAGTATTTGGTTCACAGGAAGTTGGGACAATTGAAGGAAGGCCAAAAAAAAATGTGCACAGCACTTATTTTTCGATTGCAAACAACACATTTTCTACAGAAGTCATCTTAAATGTATGAGGCTCTTTCTTTTTTTAAGAATTATTTCTAACAATTCTGAAATTCTTTCAAATTCTGAAAACACACACAGACCTGAGTAGATTATTTACAAATTGTAGTCAGTTACTGATTCCAAATACCACACAGAAATTGCTGTTAGTAACCTAATCCATTAGGTTGCATTACACATTTTAGGTAATATAATTAGTCATTTAGATTAGATTAATTTTTTATTTTGATTCAAAGTAATCTTGTACCATGTTGATATGAGCATGCAAGTGGTAAGAAAATATATTCCATTTGTTGTTATCAACAACATGACGTGCCTTAAACACGATAGGCCTATTACATCAAGGTTTTCCAAGGTTTTGGGTTTGTAAAAGAACTACAGGTGGTTTATGAGATTAATGTAAATTAATTAAATTAATTAATTTAACTAATTAACTAATTAATTCAATCATTAAAAAGTTTAATAAATTAAATAAATTTGTTTATCTCAAATTACCATAACCAAAGTCACTGTGAAAATGCAAAGACGTCGTTTTTAAAATATAAAACAAGTAAAAAATATGTAATCAGATAATCCATAATTATATATGAAATAATATGTTCCCCCCTCGTATAAATAGCCTATTGGTTGGCTTAAAAATGATCTAGAAAATGTTTTACTGCATGCTGGCCTGAATGGAAATTCATTCCTATACGGCGTACAGTAGTGATTACAGCAGCTGCAGCTAGATAGCGCGCGCTCACTGTTATTTCACGCGCACTAGGCTCTGAGCCACTGAGTGAGAATGACGCGCACAGCTGGATCCATTACTCTCTGACCGTCGTGGCAGATTCAACTGAACCGTGGCAGCACTTACGGAATGGACTCCCATTCTATATTTTAGGCAGAATAAAACGCTGAAAAATAATCAAACAAAAATAAATGCGAGAAACATATTTTTCAAAGGAATAAAGTTCGGCTACTAACGTCGTATAACTTATATAGTGAATCTAAGACTTTACTTGCCTGAACAAAATTAAAAGCGGCTGTGAATTTACGTGGACGCGCGCGCACTGGAAATAGAATCATCAGACCCCAAACTATAAAATCAATCTATATTTGTTTATTTATTTATTTGTTTAGTTACGTGTGTTATGACTGAAGCGTATGAAATGAAGTATGTATATTTGCTTGACGATGAA
The DNA here is from genome assembly GCA_032353835.1 of Enteromius viviparus. NCBI lineage: Eukaryota > Metazoa > Chordata > Actinopteri > Cypriniformes > Cyprinidae > Enteromius > Enteromius viviparus. The sequence goes on along the minus strand of JAUCNO010001092.1, from coordinate 1,734,245 downwards.
ATCTTGCTTCATGATCGAAAAATACTACAATTAATATATTGGCAATGGCAACAAAAATAACTAAAAGTAGCCCATCATGTGATGTCCTTGTAAACACTATTAATTTATGTAGTGGATGACTAAGCAGAATGCTTGTGGACTTCACTTCCATGGCATTGTTATGTATGACAGACTGGGTTTATTTTCTGCAAGCAAGTTTAAAACATTAAAACATCAGACAAGGTGAGCATAAAAAAAGAAGTGAAGGTCATGTAAAAAATTGTGTCTAACAACAAGAAGGTGTAGTGTGTATTTAATCTGTCTATACAAGGAATCATGGAGCGGTATATTGTGGCTTGATGATCCACAGGCTGTAGAATATCAGATGTGGTGATAAACCCTTCTCATTTTACACTTAAGGTTATAAACAGCAATCCAGACCTGTGCAGCTGACCTTTCTTTAGCCTGCAGATATAGAAGTGAGTGAATCTGTCCACACTGTGAACTGTGAACTTTCAATGAACTGCTATATTCCAAATCACATGGACTCAATACAGCTCATTCTGTGGCATAAAATATTCATTTCTTATTCTTGTAAACCTCTTGAAACAATTTTTGCAAGTTTTTGTTCTTCTCAAGGCCATTGTGACCCTAATATATCTTGAATAACAAGTCTTTGTCTCCTGTATGTTTCAGGCTGTAGAAACATCTGGAAGTTGAGTCACTCTAGAGAGGTTACAGCATGTACAGAATATACTGTGAATCCAGATTCATAATATAGGCCGTAATGACTCGAGTGTGAAACGTGCAGTGGTTTATATCTCCCACAGTAATGATTTTGTCGCTTTGAAGCTTCAGTTTTATTGGCAGTAGGTCTTAATATTTAACCCGATAGCATTAACACTGCTAGTCAATAATAAACCCGATAATGACCTTTCATGCCTTTCGGCTAAACAGTCAAAAACACTCAAGCTGTTCAGTAAGTTTCCACACTCTGTGGAATGTAATCTCAAGAAAACATTGTCTTGTTTTTTATGGAAAAAAAAAAATATGAATATGAAATCAAAGTATCATTATGTATCAGTTTTAAGTTGCCATAGAGCTGAAGATTGCAATGCTGTTTTATAAGGGCTCTTGAGGAATGACTTGTTTGTTATGTGGAGCCTGGGAGAATTAGCACAGCTGTGAAATCTCACAGTGACTCTTGTTTTTACAGTCTCCGATGGGTCAATAACCCACTGACCCAAGAGCTACCAAGCTCTTCAAGCTTTTTTTTTTTTTTAATTGATGCAAATAATGAAAGGTTTTTATATTTATATAGACATATTATCTGTCTGTCTGTTGAAACAATGATGTATTAAATTGATTAAAGAAGTGGCAAATACATTCATGTTATAAAATTATGTTATAAAGAAAATGTTTTTTGAACTTTGTTTATCAAAAAAATTCTAAAAAATAAAAAGGGTAAAAATATCAATTAGCACAACTAGTTTTCAACATTGATAACAAGAAATGTTTCTTGAACAGCAAAATAGCATCAAGACTATAAATGCTGAATAAAGTTCAGCTTTGTCATCTAACAAATGTTACAATTCAAAACATTAAAATTATTTAATATCTTATTTTATAATATTACAAACACAGCACTGATGCATTTCTACACACTGTCAAGCGATTAATGTAAAAGTAAGCTTTTTTTTTTTACATGGTATGTGTACTGAAATATATACAAGCATGATATTTATATAAACAAATAAACAGAGCACACACATATGTAATTTTATGTATTTTAAACAACGATTAATTCCAATTAATTATTTGAGCGCACTAAAGTGTATTTTTTTTAATTTATATACAGACACACTCAATATATATATATATATATATATAATGCATATAAAAAAAAAACTCTCAAAAGCATGATTTAAAACACTTTATTTCGACACTCATAAAACAAACAAACAAAACCCCATTGATTGGAGAAAAAAAAAAAAAAAAAAAAGTACACTCATAAAATAACTTGACAAATTAACTTGCTCCTGCTTAGCACAGCATTAGGTATTCTTTATGAAACAGCCAGACAAATATTCCTAGTTTCCAGGCATCTCTATAACATTCATTAATGATTGAAAACTACTACCACTGTATTCTAAAGAATAAAACCGCAACTGCTAGAATTTTGGTTTGAACACTGAAGTGCATCTACATATCCTCTCTAGATCAACTTTATAGGGCGCTGTTGAACATCAGCACTCTTCATACTCCCAAGCAGAAAAACAGACATACATAAAAAGACTTTCAAGTTTCAGCCATAAACTAAGGTAAGAGAAAACTGACTGTGCTGATCACATCAATAAGAACCCAAAGGGATCTTTGGCATCAGCTTTTTCAACATTTATATTGCCAAGACTGCTCAACTGCACGACCAGATGAATTTGCCACATTCCTAACTGATATCATTCAATTGGTTAAATCGACAGACAGGGTCACATCATGCATTATACAATCAATAAACAATCATGCCTTTTTGTTCCAGGACATCCAATAAACCAGTTCCTCAAAAACTAGAGGTAGATGAAACACGTCCAAACAAAACCACCTCCACAAAACCTCGCTTTGGCTCTCTGTTAATAAGCACAAGGCCTTCTTAAATACTAAGTGTGTTAACAGACTGAGGTTTGATATGGAGTTAAGCCATGAGACAATGTGTCAGGCCAGGTTAAAGTGCTATGTTTCATAGCAGATACAGCAAGTGGAAGTCAGTGGCAAATTATTTGGAACGAGAAATCAGCATCAGTTTCTCTGCTGGTTAGTTAAAATCTCGTCAAACTAGCTGGCAGCTTCTCCTCAAAGCAAACTTGTGTGTTATTCCCCTACAAAACATCAACATCGCACAAAAGAATAGACCATGTCCAGAGCAGATTTTTAATACAAGCATTATAAAGTGATGTATGAGAAACATGAAAAAAATTGAAGCTACATATATACTTATACAAACATATGTATATACACGTGCCATTACAAATCTCTGTACAGATAAAAAATATACAGTTTGTGAAGGGAAACAAACTAGCCCATGTGTTACTGAAGTTTTGGGTTTGTGATGATGAAGGCCGTTACTGAAGCAGCATAAGAACGTGGAGGTTTATCTTCTCTAAAGAGGCACATCAAGGGGAGGCACTGCCTGTGTCCCTGAACTACCCAACTATATTTCGCCGACCACATGCACGCACACAAACACACTTTCACATTGTCACTTCCCTTCAATCCCTCTCACAGCCAGCATGGAAAAAGAAAACACTGCAGAACATTCGGGAGACAACCCCCATCACATCGCTTTAAACTCGGTTTAGGAATACCTTCACCTGAGCCAGTGAAAACACCACTTACACCCATTACAAACTCTAAGGTGCTGTACAACTTGTGCCAGGTTTTATAAAAAAATAAAAAAAAAAATTTAAAAAAAGTGGTCCGCCGATATATTAAGGCTGTCTGAAGGCCACTACCTGAAACGGGCTTAAAAAAAAAAAAAAAAAAAAAACGAAGGACGAATTGGAATCAAGCATTGAAATACACTTGCAGCTAGGAAAACTACATTTCCCCCCAAAATTAGAAAAATAAATAAATACAAAAAATACCAACCTCACCTATATAAAAGGGGTTGGTTTAAAAAATATTTAGTTATTTTTTTTTTACGGAAAAACCCAAACAAACAAATTTCATTGGTTTCATGGATTGCCGTGTTTGTGTTCCAAATTAAAGCGTCTTGTATGCCAGGTAGTCTTGCATGGAGATAGGAATGGGCAGCCTATAAACCTGCTGGGTGGGCATGACGCGCCGCAGGGTCATACGGCACAGGTGCTGGAGGCTCGCGATGCTGCGTGGAGAAGCCCAGAAATGCACGCTGCCGTCACGAGACCTGCCAAGAAGACAATCAGATGCCATTTAGTTTCTTTAACTTGGCACTGACATGCATTCTGCAAACTTTATTATGATCAAATGTCATCCGGAACAAGGTTTGGCTGTGTTTATGCAATACAACTTGCCAATTTAGCTTTGTCAGACCACAGTCATACAGAAAACATGAGAGAATGTGGGGCAGCCAGCTCATCTCTCAGCTCATCATCATAATTTCATATATGCAAACGCTGCAGAACTGGTTTGTTGCATTTCTTTTTTTAAATAATCGTTCAGGATACTTTCAAACAAAGTGTTATTAAAGTTAGTTTTGGCTTCATCTCAAAACAGAAGAACAGTTAGAAGCCAAGATACGGATTCAATCCTTTATGTGGTAACACTACCCAGCAAACAAAGGAGTAACAAATTCATACCCGGCAGCTAAGACACTTCCGTCAGTAGAAAAGGCACAACAGAGGCCATTAGTGAGAGGGCCGGTGGCTTGAGGACTCTTCTCATCGATATTCCAGAAACGCACCAGCCTGAAAAATAAAAGTTGATTGGTTTTTTTTTTGTTTTTGTCTTTTCCCCCACCACCGAGGTGTCCAGTATCTACCATAATTTTCAAAACATAAAACTAAAAGTATGAAAATAACTAGTTTAACTAACAAACTAATGATGTTAAAAATTTGGGGTCAGTTACTTTTTTTTTGGCGTGGTCACACTAAAATGATAAGTGTTTATAAATGTTACAAAATTCATCACATAAATAAATTATATTAAAATAGGACTTTTAAATGACTATATTGTTGATCAAGTAAACAGCTATGGTGAACATCTTTCATTTGTACATAACAGCAAAATAAGTAAGCACAGTAAATACAGCTTCATCATGCGCCATTTTGTAGCACAAATTGCTTCATTCTGTGAGAGAGAGAGAGAGAGAGAGAGAGAGAGAGAGAGAAAAGGCAAACTGGGCGCCTCATAGTGATTAATGGACGTCATATGAGAGGCATGTGATCTTTCCCAGAAAGAGGCTCTGCAACAAATCACACACTTCTTCCAGAGTCCTATCCCCCTAACGCCTAATGCAGGCTACTAACGGCAACAGAATTTGTCAAGGTTGAGTTTTCAAAAGCAAATAACCAAGTGTTTGCATTATCTTACCTGTCATCAGTGACGCTGGCAATGTGCCGGCCGTCGTGACAAAAAGCGACCGAGCGAACCCATCGATCATTTGCTCCTCCAGCAAATATGGGTGAAGGAGGAGGGAAGAGATGCCTGAAGGGAAGATAAGAGATCAAGTTAAACAACACAAGCTTAAGAGAGAAATTGCAGAGAGATAAAACAGGAAAATGGGGTGGAAAAACGTCACATACCCCAGCTCAAGCAGAACGGTGGCTGTGTGAGGGTCCCATACTATGACACGGGTGTCGTATGAGGCTGTGGCCAGCAAGGCCCCATCAGGAGAAAACTCACAGGACACTACATCGTTGTGATGGCCCTCTAGCTTACGGATGAGAGTGTACTTATCCATGTCCCATAGGAAGACCTGCAATGCAAAACACAGGTGTTATAGCCCACTGATTTCTTCCATAGTTCAGTGACAAAGACTTCAATTAATTCAAATTAAACAGCAAGATCAAAATGTGCTCAGTGTCATTTTTTAGGAAAATATTAAGCCTTACAACCAAACCCAGAAAAAGTAGCACATGCCAATGAAACAGCAAGGCTTAGTTGCACAAAACTGTACAAATGTCAAACTCTACAGAGCAGCAGTTGCAAGTCTTTAAATTACATCAATGCTCACATTTTTTCAAATTAAAATATACAGTGATACAAAAAATACTACATGTATAAAATTACAGTTACAAATATAAAATTATATTACTCCAAAATTGACTACACAATGTATAAATAAAATAAATACAAACAAGTAGTAACTTAAGGTAACATTATGTTACTCCACTGGTATCCCCTTTCAGTTTTAGTTCACTTGAGTTTACAATAGGCTTGCACCGCGCCGGTGGAGGCCTACGAAGAGACAGAGATACTGCAAGAGAAGAGAACATTTGATGGCCAAAAGGTTGACTCCTTTGGCAAACACACAATACAGACATGTCACAACTACAAACTCGGCTAAATCAATCAACCATTAGACTTTCTAGTGATTTATTTGCTCCAGCACAATTTTAACATTAAGTGCAAAGGGGCGGTCACATTTACTGCTGTTCTGCATATTTTCAAGTAATCAGGAATGATTTTAGGGTGAAAGACTTCCCCACATAGATTTCAAAATGGTTTAGAAAGACCGGGAACCGAAAGCTGCTTGGTTTGAAAATGACTTCCTTGCTACACTTTCAAAAAATAATTATAGCTTTTTTTGACTGCAATGTTTCTTTAATGTGACCACACCTTAAGAGCAAATTTTTGGAGTGCCAAGAAAACAAGGTCCCTGCATGGACTTTATATTAACAAAACATTCTTGTTTATTTCTTATAAGCTACAGGTATTGCACTTGAGCAAAAATTTACATATTTATTTATTCATTAGCTAACTGCCGTTTAAACATTCTGGTGTTTTTGAAGAAACTACGTTATACAAGGCTAATTTACCATTTTCTCTAACTTGGCAATGTGAGATGAAAGGGCTTCTGGGTGCACAACTACTGCCAGGATTCAATGGTAAGCTAAGCCAGTAGCCAGATATCTTGCACGTAAAAGAAACAACTTTTTTTGGAAGTTGAACTAGTTCTATTTTATTCATCTTAAAGGAGAAGCAAACACTACTATTAATAAGTGGTTCCTTGCAAATTGGGAAAAACAAGTTGGTGTTTGCTGAATTTCTTCGGCTGGGGTCACTAAAACAGACTATGCTTTCATAGCACGACAAATTAGGTTATTCGCAAATGGAAAACAAAATGCGCTTTCACTTAGTAAGTGCAACCAGCATGGAAAGTACCCACAGGTCTTGCTTCTGGTGGCTTCATATATGATGCACATGCAATGATAAATTTGCGCAAGTCGCTTTCCCGATCTGAGTAATTCTACTTCATACTGAAAGTATCGGTCTGCAGGCAGTCTTGTGAGACACAAGGAGCCCTTTCATTGTTCACACATGCCAACAATGCTCCCAATCCCCCCCCATTAACTACTAACCCCATTACAAAAAGAGTTTGGCAAGGGCGTTAAGTAATTCAACCGAGCGATGCGTATCAGAGGTGTCATGAGTTCGGTTAACTAATGAGTGGGGGGGGGAGCCTCTACTGGCTGACTTGTGCACACGTACAGCAGACACAATGTCTAAAGCTCCTCTTTTAGGGTAAACGTGCAGATGATGAGAATGCTACTGAATACAGAGATGGAAAAGAAGGGAAGTAGGGGGTAGGAAGGGAAGGGGATCTCACTGTCAACTCTTCTGAGAGATAAGGTAAAAGAAGTGAGAACTGCGACAGCGGGAGGTAGACAGACATGGAGCAGAACCTACGTACAGGAAGCCCTTGTGGGCAGGAGTATGGAAGCCCCTGGGGCGTGGGCACGGGCACATGAGCGTCCAACGGGGGCCGCGATGGCAGCCGTGCCCAGCGTGGTCCGCACCGGCTGCTCTATATGTCAGCGCGGCGCTTCCCTCAAAATCACTCAAACACAGAGCTCTGCCACCACCTGGGACAGGGAAAGCAAGACACTTATGGACACACACAACCGTACAGTTCAACCACTGCTGCCTGTTCATGGGAGGAGAGTTGGCTAGAGAGCTGGTTTCAGGGACGACTTACTGACTTGGAATACTTTCTTCGTTGTGCCATAAGGGCTTTCACACACAACCAGCATGACAACTACATACAGTACATTACCATTCAAAAGTTTGAAGTCATTAAGTTTTTATATATATATACAAATTGTAATGTTGGATAAGATCAATACAAGTTTTAAAATATATTTTGTTTTTGAATATATTTTGAAATGTAATTTAAGCCTGTGATGGCAAAGCTGAGATTTCAGCAGCTGTAACTTAAGTTTTCAAGATCACACGGTCCTTTAGAAATAATTCTAACATGCCAAGTTCATGCTCATGTAACATTTATTATCAATGTTGAAAACAAGTGTGCTGGTTTTTTGTTGAACAGAAACATTTTAATATTAACTAATGTCTTAAGTCACTTCTTATCCAACGTGCCTTTTGGTTATTTCGGGGGTTGTTTTTTAAGAAAAAGAATACTTTTATTGAGAGATCTCTTACTGACCCCAAACGTTTGAATTTTTGTTCGAGTTCTTGATACCAGTTTTGATAGTGGATTGAAGAGGACTATGTATGCACATTTTATTCAAATCATATTTATGAAAGATTTGTCTATTATTAAGTCTCTTAAATGTTATTAATAGTAATATCAAGAACATCTTGGGTGAAGAAGATTGATAAGCCATTTGCATTTATATCTAAATGCGCATAATAACCAGGCACTCATTTGCATGATCAAAAGCAAACCAAAAATACAGGCAGAGTTTATAGAAGCAGGTTATGGCACTGAGCATTATGACATATAAAGATTAATTTAGCACTCATTGATTGGTCATTGCAGAACTATTAACAGTCAGAAACACATTGTGATGAAGAAGAAAGAACTGAAAAACCTACCGCTTTGCCTGCGCCTACGGAACAAAGGCTGGATGAATCAGGTGAGAAAGTGCTGCAGTAGACCCAATTTTGATGGCCACGGAGTACTTTCACCATGTTACCTATTGACAAAGAATTTAGATTGCTTAACGTATAGTGAAACGTTTAGTATGTTTTCTGTTATAAAAACATAACAGACTTATTCATTATAGGTTCAAATTTAAGATTTACAACAATAAAGTCTTTTCCCAATACAAGATTTATTTTTTGAAAGCAATGTTGATGCCCAGAGAACACTCAAATAAACATACTTGAGCGAGTAGCAGTAGTTTCTTAAGACTGGGGGAAATTTAGCTAAACTCTGGCCAACATTCCTTCATGATTAGTTTAATAATTATAATAAAAAAAGGGTTTGCAAATACTTTTTATCTTCAAATTCCTAGCATATAAATAAGATTCATGTGATCTTATTAAAACACCAAGTTTGTGATAGGCTCTTGCAAGAAAAGGAGAAAATATAAACAAACTTGTTATCCAGTTATTTTTCAACTATTCCCCCACCCCTCCAAATGCTCAAATCTCTGAGCGGGTGTGCGTGTGCATGCTTGAGCGAGCATGTATGTGCTAAACTCCATGGAGATGAAATGAAAATAAACGTCTACTTCAGAGATTTTTCAGCTTGAAGTTACACAATATTTAGCTCTAGCATATTAATATTAATATGCAAAGCTAATAACAACAGCACAAAATTAACATGTGTTCCTCCTCACCGTCATCTTTGAGGTCCCATACGCGTAGAGTCTTGTCTCTTGAGGCAGAAACCAGCACTAAACTCCCATCTGGGGCAAACGTTAGGTCTCGCACAATGTCTGTGTGGTCCATCAGGTTCAGCAAAAGTTTTCCTGTACACAAGAAAACAAAATTGAGGATAAAAGGTAGAAAAAAAAAAATGCCTTTAGTCAAATCGTTCCAAATCAACCAGTTAACAGAACAAAGTCCAAGCGAATCGATTCAAACTGTGTCAATGTTGCATCAGTATCAACATCTTGTCACTGCATCTTTAAACACATAATTTACTTTAGAAACTTTTTTTTAATATTAAGCCGATGTCAAAAAAGGATTTGCCAAGGCATGTCAGAAGAAAGAGAGCAGTTATACATCAAAGCCCTTTCTTTGTGTAAGGTGCTGAACTGCCTAGAGGCATAATGAAGCTCAATCACTGACACCTGCCAGGCTAATCCGCATTAAATCCCTATAATTAGTAAAGTCTACAGCGACAAAATAAAAACATTAACATGCCTTACATTATAAATTATAAATGAGGCTTAGTAAAAGGGCCTATTTGTAACCCATCAAGCGTGAAAACATACATTCACTTGGCATATACAATGATGGGTGTATGGCACAAAACCTGTTGATATACTGTACAATACGCCGTTATCAGATTTCAGAAGGGAGAAAAACAAGGCAGCTGCAGGAGGAGTCTCGCACCCTGAAAAGAGCAAGTCTGCTGGGTAAATTTATGGCATTGCGGTTTTAGTTAGAAGGGAGGTGGAGTCATCCACTAAAGAAAACATCTCTAACCCCACAGAACAGCCAATAGCCGTATCTGTACAGGACCAGCCCACCTATTAATACATTTTACAGCTGGGCGGAAACGAATTATAAAACCCTGAAGAGTAGTTAGTTTTTTTTCGTGTCAACAACTACCTCTCTGTTTCACAAACAATGAGTGAATCGTTTTGCAAAAGCATGCTGGCTATTAAAATGTGAAACTTCAACAGAGGCACAGAAGCAGAAACTAAACGGGCAATAGCAAAGTGTTACACAAGTTCATAAAGTGGAGACATTTACTGTGTAAGGAACAGCATACCTATAAAGATGAGAAAATATGTAATACAAATAATTAAGTACTGACTGATGACTTTGTAAAATTGCTAAAAAAATTAGGTATAGACATACATTTGGGAAATATGAGGGAAGTAAGTGATTAAGTCATATAAGTGACAAAAAGGTAGGGCTTAAAAGATCATGTCAACATCTTATATAACCACCCCCCTCTCTCTAACACGCATGGGATCGCACAAGCATCTGTTGAGAAATAGAAAAACAGGAAGCTGGCATGCAAAACGTGAAGATGGGTGGGATTTTTAAAACATTTACTCTAACACAGAATCATCAGAAAAGAAAAAAAAAACACTGAATGATAAACATTAACTAAGATATTAGATTAGTTTGTGGTGACTGATTTAGCAAGAGGACCCTCACCTGTATAGACATCCCAGATTTTGATGCGACCGTTGTTTAAGCCTGTGGCCAGCAGCAGCTGGTCCTGACCGAACTTGAACCGATGCCATTCAATATTAACACATCGACTCTGCTTTTCAGGCACAGAAGACCCAAAGGCCAGCCCCCAAACGATGTCACCGCAGTCGATTGTGTGCTCTCTTGGCTCGCCTGGCAGCAGACTGCCCTCACTGTTCTGCCGGGACAGGCGTCGAGGACCTGCACCGCTCGACCGATCTTCCTTTCTTACAGAACTAGGGAGAGGAAAAAAAGTATTGTTTTGATATGAGAATCATCACAACAAATTATCTTCAAGTTGACAAACAGCCAGTGGACATTTTACTTTTTAAATTTTTTTATCTAGTCTGTCGAAATAAGCTGCACATTTTAACTATTAGGAATATTTGAAGACTAAGTAAACTCCCTGCCTTAGAGATTACTTAAGTGTTGCATCAACTTTGACCCATTTAACGTCACTTGGCCAGTTCAAGAAGCTTAACAAATAAAGTTTTGGAATCACTACAAGTGGTTATAACATGTATACAGAGCAGGCGCTGCAGAGCTGAAACAGCCGGCCATGTGTCAGGGGAGGTTTTTAATGGCACAATGGCTTCTGCTTTGGCATTAAAGGAATAGTTCACCAAAAAAACATTTGTATTTTTTTCTTAGTCTTTAATACACAAATTAACATAATTGTAATAAAATCTCTGATGCTTCAACAACCCCCATAAAAAGTTTTAGTAATATTGCTGTTGTGTCACTTTTACTAAAAAAACTTTTTTTATAGTTGTTTTTTTTCACGTTTATATAGTTGTTAAAGTTACAACACTTCAATTTAATGACTGAAAATAGTTTTACAATACCATGTTTCTCTTTTATGGATACATGTAGAAACTGTTTGTTTACTTCCAACTATCATAACTTCTGTTAATGTTTTACATACATTACAGTTATCTACATAGGCTATGTTGCAATGATATTTCTAGATTTTTTTATAAAGAACGCTAGCATGAGAATGTCAATAAATTCTGTACCAAAAGCACAAGAGAACTTTACCTTTAATATAAGAATGACTACCAAAGTACTTTTGTACTTCGAAAACTCTCAGAAAAGACATACTGCATTTAACACTGGAAATAAGCCCCAAAAGTTGCTTAGTTGGAGGCAAGCAGCCAAAGGGCAATGATGTGGACCTCATAATGACAACTGTGCATTCAGTACTGGACAATAGCTGGCTGGCAGGGTGAGACGTTCAACCGCGGTCTGTCTATCCAGAGGGTAAGGTGAAGCTCAAACACTGGGCACCATGGTGGTAAAAGTAACCATGTGAAAGCCCAGAGGGCCAAACCAGACAACCAGTACACGCGCAGACTGCCTGTCAGTCCATAAACACACAAGCTGTATTTGTAACAATTCACAACGGCAGGAAACAAGGAGATCAGTGTGTATACTCACAAGCTGGCTAAGCATTTTTTCCATGGTACAAGTCTCACAATTCGATGCCCTTGAGACCAAGCGAAGTAGGAACCATCAGGAGCAAAAGCTACAGTCCAAGTCTCCCGTCCAGACTTCTGGTCAAAGGGAGCAACAGGAGGTATGAGTTCCCCGATGAACTTAGCTTTACCTGTTACAAAAAAAGAACATTTTTAGACATTTAAAAGTTTTTATAAAACCAAACTAGTTGGCTATTTTTTGTTACTGTTTACCTGCATGCATGTCTTCATAACTGTCATTGAGTTATGTTATAACTTTATTTCCGCCTACTTTTACAAATGAAAAACCTATTAAACTAAAATAAATTGTGTCATTACTAACCAATTATGGCGTTTCAAACATGTACAAACTGCTTTCCTTGCTAAAATGTGTTTTAAAAAATGTCACCATTGATTTATACGGAATGGATTAAAAAAAGAGAAAAAAAGACACATTTTCTTTTCTTATGTTTCTAAAAAGTAAATTAATCTTTTAAAATAATTTTTATTTTTATGTAGATTTTGATAATGTTGGGGAGCGTCCAAATTTTTGTTATTAGCACGTTTTTAGTAAGTTAAACAACAAGCAATCCTAGAGTTTCTCTAGAAGATTCTCTAGAATAGTGAATGTGTTACAATTGGAATGTATATAATATTACATACTAGTAAATAGTTGTGTGGAAAATGCCAGTAAGATTTTATAACAAAAACGAGCCATTTGTTATCCAGAAAAAAAAATTACTTGTCAATAACGAGTTAAAAACTAGTAGCAGCTTAAAATTCAAAAACGCCGCAAATAAAACACTACATTTTTTCTCCTTCACAAACACTAAAGTTGACATGGTTAACACAAAGCGTAAGTGTGTAACGTGTAGTTGATATGGTGAATCACTGCTGTGGTGGTGAGTCATTCACAGGGGTCTGGAGAAACTGCTGCTGACGGTGGACGATGGGGGAGGGTGGGGCGCAATATTTACACTTACACTTGCAATGACTATGAAGTTTTCGAATAACTGATAAATATATATTTGAAATTACGCGGAGAACGCAATTGTTTGAGTTCTATTGGCGCCTTACTGATAATTTGTGTTCTAATACGGCTCATACAGACACGACACAAAGGGTAAAATTGTGATTAAGGGTAAACCAAATAATTTATAGCGGCACAAATGTAAACACTCATAATATTGGCATAATATACACGTTACGTTAAGACCCTCCCCCCAGACGAAGCAGTGCAGAGAAATGGAGAAACTCACCTATTTCATTTTCGTTGACAAAATCTGGGAAGCTTGCCATCTAAATCGAAGCGAGTCCCTTAAACCTGAATCTTCTTAGTTAACGAAATACAGGCGTTCAAATGAATGCGCTGAACAAACGGAAAAGGCTGTGTGCGCGTGTCTCCGGTGAGTCAAATGCCTGGGAATGCGGAGCGTCTCGCGTCGACGCAACGCTGATTATATTTACATACAGGACTGTTTGAAACGCAGACAAAATTATCGTCTTTAAAATTCAAATTGAGTTTAACAAAACTGAAAACTGAGCGCAGAAAATGAACATGTAGTCGTCTAGTTCCTCAAATCGCGTTGCGTTCGGTTTGAATACAGCGTAAAGTAATGGCTGCGTGCCTCCTAACGATTCGAACACACACACTGATGGGCGGGATACTCTAGCGACGTCATACAGTTGCCAGGGCGACGGAGGAGCTCCGATTCCTGATTCGCGGAAACCAGTTTACGCGTGGACTCTGATTGGCTGTTCACTCGAGAATATGAATGGATTGGATTCGTGGAATACGTGCTGATAAGAAGTATGACGATGAAGCGCAAATCCAGTGCTGCATTTTTTTTCTTTAATAGCCATAAGAAGCAAAATATCGAATTCAGTGATGGAATTGCTTGAGAGGTGTCAGGAATTCAAAGCAACATTTATTTCGTTGTATTTATGGTCTGAACTTGTGCATATTAATGATAAATTCGATTGAAGCAGTTCGAGAACAAAGAATGTTTTGCGCCATTCTTAATATCCTTAGAAGTTTCTTTGGGATGTAACGGTTCACATATTAATATTTTTTATATTCATATTACAGGAGGTAAATTTGGAGAAAGCAACAATAATGTGACCCTTCAAAAAAAAAGGTAAAAAATTATTCAAGCTGTAGGCTACTGCTCTGAGCAAGAGGGTCATCTTTTAGCAAAGCTACCTAGAGACGAATGAGTTATGGAAATAGGAGAACATGGCCAGATATTTGTCTCTTTGGCATTTCGCAACTTAGACCTCTTTAAAAGAGTGGACTGGAACTAGCTACGTCCAAGCAGAACCAAGTCCAGCCCCATTCCTGTGGTTTGCTAAGCCGTATGACAACCTGAAACATTTTAATGTAAAAAAGTGGTCTGATAATACTAAACTGTAGGTATATAGCCTCAAAGAAGAGACATAAACATATATTTATGCAATCCAAAAATCTAAATAATTACACCATGCTTTTTCATTATCAGATTGTTGGCAAAAGCGAAATAGATGAAGTCAAAAGCAGGTTATTCCTGTAAAACCTGCGGCAAAGAACAGCAAAAAAGAGCCAAAAGCACACAGCACGATGATAAGAATGGTTTGGAATAATGACTAATATTCTCCTCAGTAACAAAATCATAATCTGAGTGAATCTATTGCTGTGGGAGAAGGTTTAGATTGTTGAAGGTTTTGATTTTGCAATAAGGCTCACAAGGCCATGCTGTGTTGTGAATATAGTCAGAAGTTGGCATGACACACATAGACAGGCTATATTCACAAACTGCACAGACTTGAGTGGATTATATCTTTTTGAATTCTGATAGTATGGTGTCTTTTATATCACTGATCTGACGTACATTTGCCAGAACATTCTGTTAGCACAGAATTAAAACAGATAACGTATGATCAATGTAATCTTGCGGTTTGTCTGTTCACCTTGTTTTATTATCTTTATATGTGGTTCAATCAATTTGTATTTTTTCTTCTAAAAAGTTCTAGAGTAATGTATCTGGGTCAAGAGAAATGCATATTCATATCCTAGATCATTACGTGTTAAGGAAGAAAACTCTTCAGGGTTGGCTAAGTGGGTCATATAGATAAGTCTATTTGTTTTGTTTGTGCCACTGTGGCTCACTTAATGCTTGATAGCAAAATGTTTTTGCTTTGCCTTTTGCTGATAAGTGCTCTGACAGCAGAGCTGTTGAACAGGGCTTCGTGTCCGTTCACAGATAGTTGGGCAAGGCAAGGTCTTTCAACCAAAACCAAAAGGAAATAAATGTAAATGTAAGGAGAAGCACATCCATTATAAAGACGTCTGCTGCCACCTACTGGTTGCATTTATGTAGAATAGTGGTTTTTAAACTTTTCATAACCAAGAAACCACAAATAATGAGGAAATTAATATATATATACACATTGTCTTAAAATATATAAAAAATTGGGAGTTATATTTGTATATATAATCCATATACATTATACCTTATTTTACATTATTGGAAAAAAAACCCCAACATAGTCACACAGAGTACAACAATTTTATTATTTATTCCAATAGCTAATAAACATCTGGATTGTAAGAAAAGCCCAGAGCTCGAAATAGTCTTAAGTGAACGATGTGATGTGGAACAATCACATTCATTTTGGGCAAATAGACAGAATACATGTAATTTGTTTTTCAGAAGAAACTACGGGGACAGAAATAATGGCTGAAACATTGCCAATTCAACTTGTACAGTTGCTTGTCTCTAATACAGTATAAATAGTACATTCCACTAATAGTTAAGAGCCACTCAAAGTCATTTGGCTCACACAGAACACTCTCTGAACACACCTGCCCTTTCTTTCGGGTTTTGTCCCGTACAAAAACCGAGGATGGAAAAAGGAATCTTGAAGAGATTTCAGGTAAACACAGACGGCATGTGATCAAGAGAAGAAACTTGGCTACATACTGAAACAGATCAGCCACACAGTCCTTGAATTCTTCGTAAATCAACCTGACGACTGGTAAACCGATGATGCTACCTTGCCTATTAAAGAAGCTTCTGCGCTAACAAGTTTGTCCGTTTGAGTTGTGCTTTTTAGCAGAAAGTGAAATGAGAGCAAGTTCCCTGAGAGGATAAAATATGTTAATAGGAGGATAAAAGGGAAAACCTCACACAGTCTGTCCTGCCTGTGAATCACAGATGACAATGCTGTACATGTTATTTCTCTCAACAATGTTTGCGTCTTACAAAACCTTTGTTCTTTCAGTTTCATTTTCAAATCAGATTACAGACTTGTTTTTTTGTGCCATCTTTGAAGATCTGGAAAGAAAGAAAATCATGCAAATATGCACGGGGTGAGCACATATTTCATAATGGCGATTATAATTTACAGAACATGATTATGTGGTATACATGTAACTCATGATGCCTATTTGTAATATTGGCAAAAATCAATCACCTTATTGATGTGAAATGACTTCATGTACATTACAAAGCCCCTTAAATAAAACAAGCAAGCTCTTTCAGCCACACTGGTACATTTCAGGAGCACAAAGTGTATGATAGAATCCTGCATGTAATACTGTGACGCGATGGTTTCAAACCAACCGATTTATCTGATGCACATAAAACACAAACAAACATCATACAGCGTTCTCCAATGGGCCACTTTACATTAAATCAATACTGGGATGCACAACACTAAAAGGAACATAATGGCACATTCTTATTGGCAGATCAAAACCTCTAACCTCATGACGGTCACGTGACCTACTGGAAGCACAGCGTTTAGGTAAATCATTCAGTGTGATTTGCTTTAAAAAAAAATAGAAAAGAAAGAAAAAGCAAAGCACACAGCAGCGTTTTGGTTTGTTCAAGGACAGCATCATTCAAATCGCTTTATGCTCGTTCTGAAATGATGTTTAGATGACAAGTATTTAGATATACTGGCTCAATCAATCAAATCACTTTTACCAAGAAACAGTTGAAAAAGTATTTAAATATTTTATAAAGCAGATATAGCAGTGCAAACATGAGGAGCAGGCAAACTCTTCGGTTGAGCAGTCATTTGCCTTTCTTTTTTGTGTTAAAAAAGTCTGAAATCGAATTTTGGCATTAAAGATGTATTACATTTAAGGTGTGAATTAGTCATATAGGAGGGCATCTCATCTGAATCAACTAGTGGTTTTAATTTAACTGTAGGAAAAAGTTGCATGGAAATGGACTATTCAGCACCGTAAAATCACAACAAACTAAATGGCCTGAATAATGATGTTATTTTTCTTTAACAGTAATGGTGATAAAAGGTTTACGAGTTAGTAATGGACGCGACGATCTGGGTACATTCTTTGAGGAAATGCCGTTGATGATTAATGTGCAGATTAGACTACAAAAGTATTCAAAATAAAAGTGTTATAAACTAATGTGCTGAAATGACTGACCATAAACTGTGGACAGTAAGAAACAAATTAAATATTTGTGAGGAAATTAAATTCTTCAGGGAAATTCTATATATTTTTAAACAAACAAAGGGAATTTCATTTAAAAAAAAAAAAAGAAAACAAAAGAAAAATACGTCATTGGAAATCAGTACTATAGCTATAGTTTTACATACGAAACCAAAATATTAACAAACAGTTACAATACAATAATTATAATAGTAATCAAATGTAGGTAACAATAATCTTAGGCTCGCAAAAGGCTGCTGCAAAATGATCACGCAGTCCTGCCTCGGCTGGTCCTCTGGAGTCTGGAGATTGCCTGGCACTGAGCTAAGCACTGGAGACACTGAGATAAGGAGCTGTCAGCCATGGGTCATTCTGAGGTCACCATGGAAACCCTAATTTCCCAAGAGCACAGAGGGATCTGGAACGAAATTAGCAAGAGGTTTGTTACTAGATATCATGTCAGTTAGAGGACTACAAACTGATGACAATATACAAACAAATACA
>JAUCNO010001092.1:1671307-1703819 GCA_032353835.1 Enteromius viviparus | reverse complement strand
TCAGTGCAAGCTTTTTCAAGTTTAGACAGCTCTTAACATTTATTTTAATCTAGGACTAGTCTTAAACCCTGTTCGGGGAACTGCCCCATAGCGTTTAGTTTTGGGGCCACTATTTGTTAATCAAAAATAGGAAATGTGCATATCCAAATCCAACAAATTTGTCTCAAATGCAGATCAACAAATCAAAATAATCCCCCCGCCACATTATATTAAACCGTTTCTTCTTTGTTTGCAACTAATGTTGAGAAAAAGCATCCTAATAATCATTTTTAGTTTATGCTTACTGCATGACTGTTAAACTAGCTTCGCGAAGCAAAGTTATGACATTTGGTCTCTGGCATGCTCAACAGAATCTGTGAGGAACAGTGACGTGCGACAAAAGGACAGACACTTGGAGACATCGAGTTAAGTAACTGAAGGTTCACATAAAAGCGTGTAAAGGGCCCTCAGCAGCTCTCCTTACACTGACACCATCTGCTCGGCACTGATGTGAACTCGTGCGTACAGCACAGCCTCTGTTTGTGCGTAGCTTCTCGAGCGGCTGATGAATAGAGCGTCTGCTTTGTAGCGCGTGCCAATAACTTTGATGGCAGATCATTAGAATGAGCGCTAACATCTTTCCTGAGTGGCCCTTTTTTGTTACATTCCTTGATGTGTACAGGTGTGGATAAAGGAGGAAAGATCCAGATTTGAATTTGAATGTACGCACATTGGCCTAAATGATGTGGGAGCATTAGCTGTGGGCATCTCATAATACCCACAGGGGCACAATAGCTCAAATGCTATATTGGGCTCATGCAAATGTGACAGATTCGTCGAACCGACATTTCTGTAAATAAAGCAACAGCCAAATGTTGTCTGTGGAACAATCTGTGCAGGGAAATAAAACAGAAATGGATGTTTGGATGTGATAAGAAACAGCAATTCATGTGACAGGATAATGCACATCAGATAACGTGATTGAGAAAGTGCTCAATGCTCATTTAGTGATGATGTGACAGGACTATTGATTATTTGAAATTCACATACTGACCACGTCAGTAACACGACTGATAATCTCTGCATTGATTCCATTGATTCTTGGGTCTTTTGAGGACAAAATAGTGTTTTAATTCATCCTTTACCCAATTAGTCTTAGTGATTGGAATCACTTTAGGCTTTTTGAGTTAAATGTGTGATTTGTTAATTTTTTAAGAAACAGTTTTTTAATCCGCACAGAATAAATCTAAAAATTTAGAAAAGGTAAACTAGCATCACCTGTTGATTTCAGAATGGCTTTAGAGTTAAATGCTTAACAACTAAAGAAATGCTTTAAAATGCAAAGTTCACATTTAAACTAAACCGATGAGGAATTCTCAGGAATTACATATTTTAAAATCCAGCCAATTAGAAATTAACAAATTGTCTCTGTAGGTGATTTTTTGTCTCTCTTAAGAGAGGAAAAGGGCGCTAGGAAAGGGCTGCCGTGATAAATAGTGAGTATATTTGTACTCCTCAGGATGACAAAACAAGGATTTTTTTGTGCCATGATGGCAAGACATTTCGCGTAGTTCTTCAGATTTGAATAGTGATCATTCCGGGTTTGAAAATGTATCAAACCAAAGAACTTTTATAATCATCTCTAAGAACCGGAACGCAGCTTTGAAAAGCGACAACGTGATGAGACTCCATTCTTTATCATTTCAACCTCCATTAAAACTGTTTCTTAAACATGAAGTATTATCTCTCTAATTATCCATTTAAAGATCTGAGCAGATATTTTCTAACTCCTTTGTCAAATTGGCCATTTTAGGCAATGTTTGGCACATTACATTTTTCTCTCTAATTGCAAAATGCACAGGCTCTAATTGGACAGATCTGTGTTGTGCACTTAGTCTAGTCTTTAATAAGGGTCTCCAGTTCAGACGTCTTTCTCTGCTGTTTTTGAAGACTTAATGGATTTCCAGAGACATTAGATTTAACTTAATAATGGCGAGGGTTGCGGCATTAATAAAGCGTGCCTTCAAAACCGGCGAATGCAAATGTGTGTATTTAAATATCCTCTTGATGTGTGTTTCTTTTAAAGTTGCATTTCAATTTCATTTCATCAAACCCGACAGCCGTGTCTCTGTTTATGTCACGAGCAACATGAATATGCATATGGTGAATGGTAAAATTCATAAGCGTATGAAACTGATGCCTCGTCTCGTGGCAGCGGTGTATTTATTATGTAGATGATTTTATGGCTGATCTACGCGGCGAAATGTACATGAATAGATTTACTTTTGTGCGATCAGACAACTAAAGGTGTCCAAAGTGTTAATTCTGCAACTGATAATACAGTTCTAACAAGTAAATGATATGCTAATAAAAGGTCTAATGAGGTCCGCAGTGTTCTTTAATGATCCAGCAAACGTTTGGCCTCACAATAAACATATCCCTAAATGCTCTTTAAGGCTTACATGCTATGAAACACTCGGGACATCATGTAGATATTTAAAACCTTGCTCCGAACAGTAATTTCCTGTTCAATTAAGCCAAATCTCAATGAGCTATGATTCTAAAAACAGCCCCCTTTGACGGCCCAGTTGTGAAGATCTGGCATAACGCCTCATCGCAATGCCAGAAAAATGCAACACGCTTTCAGGTGATCAGATGAAATGTTATTTTGTACTTTTTTCTCTCAAAACGAAAGGCAACTGTGCTGTATAAACTATTTTGCCCACCATTATGCTTATCGAATCCCATTAAGAAATTATGTCATTTCGATTATCTTAAATACCCTGTAAAATGTTCTGCCAAAGCCTATCAGAAATTTAATTGCGTATTGAATTACGATGGAATGGAACGGCGGTGGTGATGCATATTTGAACTTAACAGAAATGACATTTTAGGCTAAGAGCAGAAGGGAGCTCAGTTTCAGCTGATAATGATTATTAGTAATACTTGTTAGAATTAGTCATGTCAATAAAAACGTTCACACTGAAGACAATAGACACGTTGTTTATATGCTTCTTTTTTTTCCCCCGAAATGGTGGTCTTGTCTTGCTCAAAGCCCGAGAGAGAATAAACTGAGAGGGGAGAGAGATGTTTCGTTTTCTGGGTTGCGCCCCACAGGTACCCGTGTGTCAGTTTACCAACAAGCTGCCCGCTAGGCAGTGAGGTGAGACAGCGGGTTCATCTGCCAATCAAGAGCCTCCTTCCTCTGGACACCGGCTTTATGTGGGCTCTTTACTTCAAGAGTTCTGACTGTTGTTCAGGAGCTATCTTTAGCAGGAGAGGCGAGAAGAGGAAATATGAATTGGTGTAGGTATAGAGAACAAAAAAGAAGAATGATGAGGTGTCTTTGGCCCGCGGAGCCTCTCTCAAACAGAGCTGCAGGAAATAAACAGCAATCACTGTAGCATGACTGAAAATCCACTGAGCAGGCAGCCTTAATTGAGCCCCTCTCTATGTCTATTTCCTTTTCGCTCTTCCCCCCTTTCCATGGACAATAAGCACAAGATCCCTTAACCTTTCTGTGCATTTTAAAGACCATTAATTGTGTTAAACTGCATTTTGCTGAAGTCAGGGGGTCCAAAGACCCTCAGGCGGTGTGTGATAGCTCAGATATTTCCAGTTTAATGTCTCAACGTGCGTGTGACAGATACGTGTCACTAAATTAGGTGTTTTCTGCAAAGATTTGTGAATATGCACAGCAATGGAAAACAATAATCATACATAATATTTGCGTGCATGCTTGAGAATGTGATTACACTATTGGTTTATGACAAGCTTATGTTTAAGGCGTGTTTTCTATGGTCAGTGTGTAAGTTTATTGCTGTTAGATTTTATCACCTTATAGATATCATATTTGCATACTGGAAAAGTTTGTGAATCGTATTTCACTAGTAAATTACATTGCAAAGAAACAGCAAGTAACACGTTGAGTTGTAAAGTGTAGGAACTGAAGCAGTAGCCTATATATTTTTGTAAAACTACTCCAACATTCTTTTATATTGTGTGTATCATTAGTGCATGCAAAAGCATGTTTACAAATGTGGTTGCAAGCTAAATGTGATTTCTCAGTATAATAGTTTATAATAGAAAAAACAGCTTTTTGTAAACCCTGGAGATTTAGTAAAAATACATCATCCACTTATTTAATCTGTAAATTAATTCACGCCCTTGTTGGACATATTTGAGCACCAGAAGGCAAGTTATGAATTCTCTACGGGGAGAAGTATTAAAAAGTACTTATTAATATTATCTGTAATGTAATATTTCTCTGTCTTGGGGTGCAATGAAAAGTACTTTGCTAATTCTACTCTGGACCTCGGATGTGATATTCAGTTGTATCTTTGCATGGCTCAGAAAGACACAGACTTTCAGTAGTATTTGTTTACCTTATCTTCTTGCATTTCTACGTGTGGATAATGTGAATCCGCCACGCTTATGTGCGTCTACGACGATGTGACAATAATAAAAGTGACGCGATTCGATCCGATCCTCATGCGCTGAGCCCAGGGTGGGCGGGGCCATGCTAATGACGTCAATGGAATGGGTGAGGTGACGAGCCCCTTCTGCGCTCCGCCCCGTGTCGGTGACGGGAGGGGGAGGGAGCCAGGCAGAGCTGATCCCACGTGTGACGCTCGCATTCCCGGTTCAGTAATATTCTCTTAGCTCTGACAGTGTGTGTGTTAGTTACTGGCCATAGTTGGGTTAGCCATGGAGGGAGACGGGAGCCAAGCCACATCTGGAAGCCCTAACGATTCGCAACACGACCCGGGGTAAGCCAGAGCCAATGCTGACAGCACTTGACTTTTTTCCTTGTGTGTTTTTCTCTAGTGAGCATGTTTTAAAAACGCTCTTCCGGGTGCACGCAACTACTACACCTTTGTTTGATGTATATTAGAGAGCACAGCCCGCCGGGGCTCAGTAAACACACACCGCTCTGCTTTGCCTTCGTTTAGCTCTGCTTTTTTGTCGCTAGCTACACGTCAAAATGGCCGATCTGACATCTGGACTCACTTCTGCTGTGTTTTCCCTTTACAGTAAAATGTTTATCGGTGGCCTCAGCTGGCAAACTTCACCAGGTAAGAGACCGATGGTTCGCTGTCATTTGCGCGCGTTTGTCGGGCTGTGTTGTGTTTCTTTCATTGTATCCAGCGTGGCGCGCTGTGCGGGATATGTGCCGTCATTTGAAGTCCTCTATTCGACCCCTGTTAGACATCCAGGGGGGCGTTTAATTTATAAACTGGTGTGTAACGCTCGAATGCTTTGCTTATGTATGCTCTTTTCTTTCTGTTTTGTTTCACAGACAGCCTTAGAGACTATTTTAGTAAATTTGGAGAAATCAGAGAATGTATGGTGATGAGAGATCCCACGACAAAACGCTCCAGGTAAAAAAAAAAGACAATGTTTTTTATCTTGTTTTTTTAATCCCTTAACACCTTGAGGTTTTTATTCAAAGCGATATAAACTGACGATTTTGCCCTTGCGCTGTTATTCGGACGCTATGCGCTGTTGAGGCGACTGGATCGGTGCGTTTGTGGATAGGATACAGTTTGGCATTGATTTTGGATTCTTCTTGTTAAACCGAACGTCTTCAATAAACCAAGCGCTTAAAGCGCGTGCTTTTGTTTTTGTCTTTGACATTGGCACGTTAATGGGTTTTTCACACTTAAAATTGTCATTCTTAACCCTGGGTTATTTTGTTCCGTGTTTCACACCGTGCATACTTTCCCGGGGTTAGTAATTAATCCTCCGCTGTCAGATTGTGAGATCTCGTACTGTAACGTTACCTTTGCGTTTATATTTGCATATTCATGAGGATTAATACGTGGCTTGGACGCTTACAGCACGCGACCTGTTTTAGTAGAAACTACCGCCACGCAGACCCTCTCCATTTGCTTTACATCCTCTGAAATGTACCGCGATATCGCATTGTTTCCCTCAAACATTTAAATTATAAAGCGCGTGAAAGTTTCTGATACTGCTTATGAATATTTAATGAGGTAAGCGCCGAAGTCGTTTATGATTGGTTGTCTGTTGCTAAACGTGTAGCAGAATTTCAGGAGGGACGTTAAAAGCGCTGCTGAACACCTTTCAAATGACAAGTTTTTAACGTTTCTTAACAAACGGTTATAACTGGCCTTTACCCAGGGTTTAAATAGACTTTAACCCAGGATTTTGTTTGGCATGAAAAGTTCTTATGTGTCCTTGCCAGACGGTAACGTTATTTTAAGGTAACGCGTTATGCAAATGTATATCACCAAGTTCTAGCTAACTAATATAGTATGGTGGACATATTAAAGGGACATTTCACACAGAAATGAAAATTCTGTCATTGTTTATTCTGTGAAACACAAAAGGAATCGTTAGGGACTGACAGTTTGTCACCATTCACTTTTATTTGCACATTTTCACCCCTAACGTTACAATGAAAGTGAATAGTGACTGAAGCTGTCGTTCTCCACATCCTTTTATGTTCCTCAGACAAATGAAAGTCGTACAGGTTTGGCACAACACGAGGGGTGAGTAAATGATGACAGAATTTTCATTTTTGTGTAACCTACCGGATGCTTTTGTCCTTGACTTACTGCATTTCTAAGATAACATGTTGTTGAAATTGTTATACATAGTTCTTCAATAATCAAATGGATATGTTAACAAGCTAAGCAGTCAAACATGTGTAGTGCATCGCTGTCTGTCAGCTCCTAATGTACGTCTGTGTTTTTGTTTGTTTTGTTTTTCAGGGGATTTGGCTTCGTTACGTTTGCGGATGCAGCCAGTGTAGATAAGGTCCTAGCTCAACCTCACCACGAATTAGACTCCAAGACGGTACGTTCCTTTCTATTTGCGTTTATGTTTTGTGAATTGCTGTTTAAACATGCTTGTATCTGTGACATTCAGTGGTGAAAAGACACGCAGTCTCCCTATCATATCCCTTCCCGGGTCGAAGCACTCTGCGGCATTTGTCATTGTAACACACACACAACAGCAGGGTACTTGACATAAGTATGTAGCCGGATAATTAGTCCTGTCTTCCTCACATGCCTCAACAGGTTTTAACCCCCTGCTTGCCAAACCAGGACTGGGGAACAAAGGGTTAAATCTCATTGAGGTATGGGGGGAAAGAGGGAACTAATTACCTGCGGCGTTGTTCTGTTGTGACTCCAGATGTGTTCAGCTCCTCTTGTGATGTAAGACTCGCAGTGTTATGACGTAGTGTTTTGCACTCTTGTTCCTGATTGAATTTTCCAGACCGAACTCCGGATGTTGCTCAGGGCAAGAATGTATTTTGGATGCATGTATAAATTCATTGTAAACCTTGCAGACTAGAAATGTTTTACGCGCCTTTGATCTCATTTGTTTCTTTTATGTATTTTTGTTTTGTTTATGATATATTTTGCCATTTGTGGTGCAGGTTAGTGTGTGCACTGGTGCACACTTTTGCCTTTGTACATTTAAGTATTATGCATTCAGTTTATTTCCTAATGTGTCATAATTTAAATTTTTCTTATGTATTTTTCAGTTTTCTGTTTCGACATTTAAAAGGTGCTTGTAATGTGAAAACTTGAAGTAAACTTAAAGTTTAGAATATGCACTAAGATTTTCTTGTACATTTTTAAATAAAGATTCAAATTTTTAAAAGATTTTGAAGTGTGTTTTTACCTGTAGAGTTTAGGATTCTTTTCTATATATCATAGCACTTATGTTGTAATGTTTTTTGTATTTATTTTGAGTTTTATTTTAATTTAATAACGTTGTATTTATATTATAGTATTCATATTATAACCAAAGCATTTTTTTTAGAAGTAGGAAAAAATGTTGTGCATTTTTTATTATGATTTGTTATTTTACATTGGCCATGTAAATATGCAAACTGAGTCATATGTATATTTCTGTCAGCAAGAAGTGGGTTTGCCTTATTCAACCTAACCTAAATTGAGGTGGAAATGCATGTAGATTTTAAACAGTAAACCCCAGTTTAAGCAGATGCTCTACTAGTAAAGTTAATGTGAATTATATTTTAGTATTTTTTTATGTATAAATTCACCATCTTTTCTGCTTGTAGACAGTTGCTAGTTACCTGTAGGAGTCCAGATTTGAAAGAGCCTTTTATTTGGTATAGCTAGGGTGTGGACAAATACAGCCTTCACTGACTTAATTTAATGGATGCCATGTTGCTGCAAGTTCATATCAAGAGACAGACTGTATTTAAAGGCGTTCATAGCTTCCCTCAGGAATTTTGTGGCTAATACTCTCCCAGGACACTGTGTATTGGCATTCCCAGTGCTTTCCATTAAAAACATGTGTAATTCTGTGATAAGATGGGGTTGGAATTATTTTTCTGTAGGAGGTTTGCTGCGAACACGGTTTAAGTATTTCAAATATATATAAAAAAATACACAAATAAGGAATTTATTTTAATATTGAAAACATTTTATTTAACACTAGCGTTAAATCTTAATGCGTACACGTGATGATGTGAAACACCAAGCTAAGGTTCACTGACAAGTTGCACTGATTAGATTAGATTAGATCAGGTGGCTAATTTGGTCAACAGCTCATTAACCTGTTAAACTGTTTATTACCCGTTACTGAGATTATTAAAGATTACCGATGATTGTTTACTTAATTCCAGCAATTGGGCAAATATTAATTCTGAATCATAATTTAGCACAGCAGGTGAATATTCGCCACCTCTCTTGGTTCTGTGCCCTAAATCTGTTAGAAACACAGGTGTGCTATTCATTATATTTCTCTCTGCCAGTTTAGCATTGACTGATGTAAGCCGAAATGCCTTTAGGAGGAAGAACATTTCTGTCTGATTAATATAGCATTGTACATGTCAGTGTTGCACTAGTCGAAAAACTTGTAATTCGGACATCAAAAGTGGGCCGTTTAGATTACATAACCATGGCACACATGTGTAATTCTAGTATTCTTAGTAAAAAAGTGGGTCAAGATTTGACGTTTCAAATGCTCTTGAATGGCCGAGGGGGAAAAAAAAAGAAAGCTAGCGTTAGCAGTGGTGCATCCAGGATTGAGAGAGATTGAGATCATGTGGACAGTAGCGGCTGGTGCTAAAGCAGGGATTACTGAGTTCTGGGTAGTGATGTCATCGTCAGGGTTGGGGTGGTTGTGTCATGACTCTGGGGTATCGGCTCTAACTGGAGACCAGGAGCTGTGAGGAAGTTGTACTGATGTAGGGTTAAGAACTAATTTAAATTGTCAGTGCAGTTGAAAGCTCTTGCTTTTGATGTCTATAACAGAACAAATATTACTATTATTAAATATTACTGCTTTAAAAAGATCAAGGCTTGATCTTTCCCTAATCACTGCCTGTTTCCTTTGGCTTTTATTTCCTAGGCTTGTTCAATTGAATATTTCTTTTTTTGCTGTTTGCAGATTTATGTATATTTTTGCACATCTTCTACTTGCAATAATTTTCATGTAATATCCAAAAAATGTAAAACCCATATAGATATTGAAACGCTTATAAGTTTTTATACTTTTGCAGTTTATGTGTATATTATATTACAGATTGAAAATATTTGAGCACTAACATATTTAGTTTAGAAATAAAAGAAGTACTTGCTTTATTAAGGAGTACCTGCAGTGTGATCTTTAAATTTTTTTTAATTGCATTTTCTATTTTCCACTTTTTTGTAATTTCCTGACCAATCTTTTTGTCACATTTGAAGAGTGCAAATGGACCAAAGAAAACATGTACAGAGATATTCTTGACACACTTGTTTCACATTTGATTAAAAGCTGTGTAATCTGCAAATCTGAAAGCCTAGGGTGAGAATTGCATTGTGTATTGACAACTGAAAGACTGTTGCCGGTTTCTCTAAAAGCAATCTGTTTTAGATTAAACACTTTTCTGGATGAATTAAAGTATAACACAACAGCATCATTTCCCACCAGAAAGGTGTTTTTTTTTTGCTGTACATATTGCAATTCTGTTCAGGTCAAATTAATTTACCAGGAGACCCCCTCCTTCGTATTCCACCAAAACATGTTTATTACGTTTTTGCACACTTCCACATCTCACAATTCTGCTTTTCTTTTTCTTACCATTTATAAGAAGTGACAAAGCATTCAGACATGCGGTATATTCAAGAGCAATATAGCACTAATGGATCTTTTTCCCTTGAGTTATTTTTCCATTTAATGAGAGTGCAGAGGCAAGTCTTTGAACTGTTTTTGTTCTCGCATGCATGATTATCTACCGTCCTATCCTTCTAGTGCTCTGGCTGCCCAAGCTTTTGGCCTGTGTGCTAAAAAGGCGGACTGTTGTTTTAGTCTATGAATGTTTAAATGGCCAAAGCAAACATCTTTCTCAACAGCAAGTCGGCCAGTAACTCACTTATTTCCCTTATATTGTAAAAGTGTTTTAAAATAAATAAGTGATGCTCACTAATGGAAGTGGAGTGGAAATCAATGATACCTGTTTATCATTATATACAATTATTTTCTTTTAGCATATTAGAATCATCCGCATTTAGCAATATAAGAAATGTATGATGCAAAGATCAATAAAAGGAAAAAGAAATGTATTTCTATTGTTAATTTATCCTCCTAGGGAATATGTTAGTATTAATATCCAGGATGAATCATTACGCTGGTTCAGAACACCAGCGGTTTAAGTAAATTACAAATACTCTTAATCACGTTTTGTGCGAAACAACCTTTCGTTTGTAATGCAATAAAATCACATAACATTACGCTTTTCTAACCGATAAACCAAAATGCATTATAGGCCCTCGTGCAGTGTGGTGCAGCGCAGGAGAGAGCCACCCATAATAACGCTAATCCCTCAGGGGGGAAGGAGGTTGTGGATGTATTGATCTAATGCCCTGTCTTGATTCTCCGCAAATCTACAGCGCTCACTAAAACACCTCCCGCCATGTCGACCTGACCTCCCTCGAGGCCGCAAGCACTTCTTCAGCGAGTCTTTGAATTATCCCCGGTGTGTTATATAATGCCACCTGTTTATTTATGTTGTAATCGAGTAATTATGCTCTAACCTGTGTAAGGTTTTATTCGATTTTGTCATACACAGGCCTCATGCAACCAGCGTGTAATAACTAGGCGAGATTACACATGAGACATGGAGCATTGCATCATGATTAATGCTATAATTTCCATGAAGGTTATCGAGTAGTCGCAGCACATTGCCGGCTTTTTCTAATATTTTCTAATTTTCCTCTTCACGTAACAGTATCACAAGCTCAGTTTTCTCATATTTCTTTCTCTCCTTCCTTGTCTCATTTAGATTGATCCTAAAGTTGCCTTTCCAAGACGCGCTCAACCCAAGGTAAGAGCTGTTTGCTTTTGCTCTCTCATGCCGAGCCACTTTACATTTGCAAGTCTGCTGCGTATTTGTTAATAGTGTGAGAGGGGGAATGTTTTTCTGAATTTGGCCTTTGATGGAGCAGAGTTGAGTTGGAGTTGTAGCTGTGATGTTACGTTATGGTCTGTTACAGTCTGGCTGGGGTTATTTTCCAGGCTAACTATGACTTCTCTGTGCCGTAGTACAAGGAGAGGCTGTTTAATTGTTGTTGCAAATGTGAGGAATTCAGTTTTTTTTTAATTAGCATGGCTGGGGATGAACTCGAAGAACTATCACAGAGAAAATATTGAATTATCGCTGCCTTGTTGAGCGTGAAGGTTGAATTTTTTTTCTGCTTTTTTGGGGCACGAGGTGGGGTGGTGATTAACTTACCTTTTTTAGCATCGCTGCTTGCATGCAAGATCATTACAGATGATTTTTTTTTTTATAGTTCAAAAAAAAGAGAATTTTGCCCTCAGCTGTGGAGCATTAAATCCCTCATTTGAATCGTGTCTCGACAAGAATATTTTCTTTGTATAGCTGTGCGTGCGTTACTTTTTATATATTTTTTTATGGTATCTGATGTCCTGCTTCTGCAAGCCATGCTGGCAATGAACTTCCGACAGCCTCTTCACTTCAGACTGCACTGTCAGCCAGATGGTCTGTGCCCCAGATTTTATGTCTGCCGTGCAGCCATTGCTGGCCTCTCAGGCAGAGCTGGGACGGCCCCCCTGGCTCAGCTACGGGCCACCAACACTTTCACCCAAGAGGGAAGGTGCACTGATCTGAGATCAGCCTAGGTGTTTTCTTTTAGAACGGCAGACGGTCCTTGATCGGAGCAGGCTGGGGAGGAGGGCTCGTGGGGTGACAGGTGTCCATTGCACACTTGTCTGGCTAATTGATATAAAGAACTTTTTTGCTTCATCCAGAACTCATTGGAGCAGAAAAGGTGCACTCTTTTTCTCGCTCTCACGCACATACACATGCCAGCGAGGCTGGTCCAAATGCAGGCCACAGGGCCCCGGGCCTAATGCTGTTTCTTGGCTCGAGTTGGACATGGGATGAATAGTAGTATTAATACGGCCAGGCTCCAGTAGCAGTTAGACTGCAGCCCTGTGGATGTTTGCTTAGAGCCAGGCGCATTGACAAATAATACCTTAAATGAAAATACATTATTATTCCCATGTCCTTTCAGTAGGCTAGGCATTATTGCACCATTGGAAGTTGCCAATAGTTAGCACCATTCAGTTTCATTACCCTATCCAACCGTACACTTAGATTTAAGAGCAAACCAGCAGTGGACAAACACGAAGAACCAAATGGAAAAACTAAGGAAACAAAAGATCAGCCCTCTCAATAGCCGTTCTCTCCTCGCCATGCGACGATAGAGCAGTTTTTTATCTCCCTACAAAAGCACTAAAAGGGAGTGGGGATTTGTTTTTGCAATGATTGTGTTAAACAGCGCAGAAGTTTACCACAGGCGGAGGGCGAGATTGCTTTTTCACCGTATTTGTGATTGGGCTTGTTGTTTCACACTACTTTTCCCCAACACGGCTCTGCATGTCCCGACAAGATTTTAATTGATATTGGGATTGAGGCCACTTTTGGAAGCGAATGGATTTTCGCAGGTCTGATATCGCCCTCCGAGAAAACTCTTATTTTCATCAACCCTAAGGCTGCATAATCCTTCCAATCAAGTTACCGACGCTTCACCAGCTGCTGTAGTGCGGTTTTAACAAGCCTCTAGGTGCAGTAAGGCGATGGACGATCATCTGTATGTGATGGGCCATTTGTTTGCTGCTGATTCTTGTCCTTTCTCATTGATCATGTTTGGAGGCCACTTCATCACCAGTTGCTAATTTAGTAAGCTTGTATTTATCTTCAAGACATTTGTGTACAAAGCGTTACATTCCCAAATAATTAATTTCAAAGCTATTAATGTCCTTTATAGGTTCACTGATTAGAGGACAAATTTAGAAAATTCATATTGTTGCAAATAACTAGACCCGTTGAGGAGCTGTAGCTTGTCTCCTCTATTTTTAAAAGGATTTCAATTACAGTAAAGTTACTATTGTTTTTACATAATTTAATTTATTGTATTAAATATTGTGTATAATGTATTTTGTATGCTGTTATAATAAGTAAACTTAAATAAGATGGATGATTCTGTACAGAGGCTTTATTTTATTTTATGGTGTTTATGTTGCATGTTTTAAATTTTAATAATAAAAATAATAACAGTAAGAGTTACTGTAACATTTACAAATATTTAACGTATTAAATTATATAATACTTTAGTATAGGGACCAATTCTCGCTATTAACTAGTTTATTACTAGCTTATTAGCATGGTTGTTATTAACATATTGGCTGTTTATTAGTAATTACAAAGCACATATTCTGCACGACCTTATTCTACATCCCTAATCCTGCACAATATTTAGACTTAGCAACTACCTTACTATAACTTTATTGAAGCAAAGGTCATATTTGATGGTTTGTTAATGCCAAGAATTAGTCCTTAAAATAAAGTGTGACAAAAAATGATTACCCGGTATGGTTTTCATTTTGAATCTGTCAAAAGTTTTGAATGACCAGTTGTTTTTTGGGACACTTAGTAGGTTAGGGGAAGTAGTTTAAATGGCTGTGTAAATCTTAAGTGTGGACAATATCAGCCGGATCTTCCCCCTGGGTTTTCATTCCCTGCCTCTGGCTGCCAGCCTCTGTTTTTTTTATTTTGCCATTAAATGATTATTGTGTGATTTTTGCTGACACTAGTACAAAACACTGTTAGACACTGCATAATGAGTTTGCATTCAAAGCTCAGAGCAGTCACCTTCGGGTCCTTAAATTTGATTTCACAGGGGTCTCACTAATCTTTGCCAAGCCAGTGGCTATAATCAGTCTAATGAGTGACATTATCTGCAAAAATGGGAGCTGTGCTTAAAGTACAGCCATGTTAAAAGGCCCAGCACACAACATAATGTGATCCTTCAGCTCCAGCAACACGCAACCACCCTGAGTGGAGATGTCCTGGCATTTACCGCCCATAAGTGCTGTCAAAACAATGCCCGAGCAAAAGCTACATTCCCAGTTCTCTCATTTCCTGCAAACTGCCTAACACTGGACTGGCAGAGAAAAGCGAGAGAGCGCTTGTCTGAGCTGAAATTGAGTTTACCCTTGTATTTTTTTTTTTATTATTTCCCTTCCATCCTACATTGTATGGTGCTGTTTTTCCTCTCACTCTCCTTCTCTCCTTCTCGCTCTCTTTGTCGGTTTTTGAGTGTGTAAAAATATTTGCACCTAGTGTACTGCGAAACAGCGAAGCTGTCGGGTCCTGTGGCGTGGGCTCTCGGGGAGAGGCACACGACTAAGTGTGAAAACTCCAGGCCAAGTTTTTAATGAAGTCCAAAAGGTGGTGCCGTGTGAAGTGCCGAAACCACCTCTCGGCGAACGTTTTCTCGCTCTCTGGGAGAAAAGAGTGGCACAGGGAGCCCACTGACTCCAAACAACCCCAGCGCCAATTAAAAAGCCTGACTAACGCACGGCTCAATCCAGCTTCACGGGCTCCGTTGATCGGCTCTTTCATTTCCGCCACCATAGTTCTTTGCTGACAGCTTGGCAAAGCAGTCCCTTCTCTCTTTTGAATTTTCTGCAGGTGCTTTTTTTTCCTCGTGGGCTGAGAAAACAGATTTGATAAAAGGGCCTTGGTTAAATCTGTTGTAGGTAGATTTAAGTGTGGCTTGACGTAAACATTGCATGGAAGTTCCATGAAATGTTTTGATGCAAGGAACAACAAAAGGTGAAAGAAAAAGAGAAAGAAAATGCACTGTTCTCCATGCACTTGACCTTGTGGATTTTGATTAGAATTGTAACTGCCGTTCATTTTTTCTTGTAATTTCAGAAGTGTTATTAATTAGCAAATTTAAATTAGCATAGTTTCCTTTGTGAGCACAAGTGTTAAACAACGTTGTTCAAGCTTGTGGCATACTAATAATAAAACAACTTGCTATTATGTATGATTTAAGTTGTAATTGGTATGAAAGCTTTTTTTTCAATAATGGTTCATTTTAAAGCTTAATTTCAAATTGGTATAAATTGGTATGAAAGCCATCTGAATGCAAAGTAACATCTTGTTTTTAAAAAGTAAAGCAGTTCTTTACATGTTCAAAGGTTGTCTGGTAAATTTATTGTCACTGAAGTACTCTCAGTTCAGTGTGGGTAGATATGTAAAAAGCATTTTCTGATATACGCTACCGTTCAAACGTGGGGTCAGCAAGAGCTTTTAATTTTTAAACCAAGGTGCATTTATTTGATCAAAAATATAGCAAAACTGTTATACTGTAAAACCCATAAAAGCTATGTGTTATCCGAAACAACACTAATATACTAATTTGGCGCTTAAGAAACATTAGTGATGTAACTGTGTCTAAATCTCACAATATGATAATATAGCGATATGAGGTCCAGAATGTAATATTTGTTGCCAAATAAAGAGTTGGGGAAAAAAGCATACCTTTTAAAGTTAAATTATTTTATCTAACACACTTTATAATACACTGTCTCAGTCTAAATTACATTCACACTGGTGTTTTTGAAATATTAGAACATAATAATAACAGCAATTACACTGATAGCCATATATTGTAAAAAATAATGTAAGATTTCATATGTATTTAATTCTTGCTTTACA
Organism: Enteromius viviparus; assembly: GCA_032353835.1. Classification (NCBI taxonomy): domain Eukaryota; kingdom Metazoa; phylum Chordata; class Actinopteri; order Cypriniformes; family Cyprinidae; genus Enteromius; species Enteromius viviparus. The sequence continues at coordinate 1,687,822 of JAUCNO010001092.1, read as the reverse complement.
CTATCGAAGGCAAGTAAAATACTTATTTCCTCATTCTACACTTGAAAGAGATATTTAAGCTTTTGTTTTGACGGACATGGCAGTAAATCTTGAATTTCGATGGATAACTTCAACTTCACTGACAAGAAGCTAACAAAAACGAGTTTAACTACAAATGCTGTAATTGTCTGTCTGTTCCAAAACGAGCACTGAACTCACAGCACATGCAATAAACAAGTTTACTGCATTTATTAACTGTGGACGGAGCCGTTTTGAGGCACGGAAAACACCGTATCACAAGATGATTACCTTAACGGTGTTGAAATGCGCAACGAAATCAGACTTCACCATTTTAAGTTCATTTGACAGATAGTGTGTCAAAGCATAATTGTCCAAAACACAACTTTAAACATAAAAAAAACATTTAAAAAAAATGAAAAATCAAAAAATATAAATCAAAATCTTTTGTAACATTATAAATGTCTCCAGTGTCACTTTTTACTTTAATTTAAAAACAAAATAATAAGAATTGTTTACCCAAGGCCACTGATCAGCTTTTTTTGATATGGTTGAATTTGAGGAAGGGACCAACTTCACATATCTGCTTGGTCACATGATAATTTTAAATATGCCATTTTTGTCTAAGGAGTCTTTGAGAGCCCTGTCTTTCCTTCTTGTAATGCCTGGTGACTGAGAGCATGACTGGTGCGTTCACATGCTTGAGAACTATAGAGGAGAACTCAGTACCGCTGTGGCCGGCCCAGCACTAACTGCTGTTGAGTGACACTAATGAGGAGAACAGGCATGCAGGAAAGGGAAACAAGCTCTTCTGGACATGGCCATTGACAAAACCCCTTTAAGATCTCACCACTCACTGCAATCTTTCCCAAGACCCCCCTCCACCTCCCCAGACTTCCCTTCTCAAAAAGACACATCTCTCAATTAGCATGGCTCGGAGAACATGGCGCTTTGGTGCTTTTCCTTTGATTTGTTTTGATTAGCAGGATGTGAGGGATCTAATTGAATCCTGTTCTAGAGAGTATAGCAACACGTCTCACATGGAGCCAAAACAACAGAGAATAGTCTGAGACTGGGGTCAAGATTCATTCTGCAGTTGCAAATTTGAATCTGAAGTTGTGGTTGAGCTTGTTTTTACATGAAATGTGCAGAAATGATGAGGGTGAAATGTTCATGCCAAGTGGTATTTACGATTAGTGTAAGCTTATTTTACTGGGCGTTTGTTAAAAGCGTCTGTTCACATAGTTTTCACTTATACGTTCATTAAAAAAAAAAAGATTTACAAGCTCTGTTTTGTGCCCTTTTCATGGAAAATGGCAGCAAATATTTGTGTTGGCTGTTGTGTTGTTCTTCCTGCCTCAGTTGTTCAGGCTCACTGCCTATTCAGAAGAAAACTGATACACAGGCCTTTCACAAATGGGCCTAATCAATAACAAATCGCTTCGTCTTTCTTTTGTAACAGTATGAAAGTTAAATAAAAGTTCATTTTCTGTGTAGCTGCTGTTGTATGCAGTGGCTTTGTGCCAGTTCTAAAAACACATGATTTTTCTTAGCTGATGTTTCTCTCCCAGTCACACCGTGACATAAACTGAGTAGAAAGAGTAGCAATAACACAAAGGGTGTTGTGTTCTGCCTCCCAGCTAAAGACACTGCGTGAGCTGAACCAATTGTATTGTTTGACCCTTTCTAACGCCAGTGCTAAACTTGCACTTGCAGATATTTTAGATTGTGTGCAGCAACAACCTGATTTGATCCCATTTGGTTTCTGATTGGTTGTCACGTCTCATTTCTCTTTTTATACGTTGTGTTTAGATTTAGCTTGCCTGTGTACATTGATGTCAAAAATACAGACATTGTTACATCTATGTTACTGGATGACCTGATTTTTATTTGAATTAGCATTGACCAATAAGTTTTTCTGTTAATGTTGGAAGTGATACTTTTATTTTGTTGGTGCTAAGGATGCATGCTGGATTCTTTTAACTACTAGTGGTATCAAAGAATGCATAACAAATTTAGAAATGTTTAAAAAATTGAATTATTTTAAAAAATATTATATTTATTTATATTTTTTAGGTAAAGTTCAATGAAGATAAAGGTCTTTTATTTAATTAGTTTATCATGTTTTTTATTTATTTTAGTTTAAATTAAATTCTGTGATTCTTGTTTTACATATTTACAAATTTCTTGCTGAATTCTCTCATTAGATACTAATACCTAGGCCCTGTTCCATAAAACAAGTTTACCAAATAAGGCAGGTTTATTTCAGTTAATCTGACTTATTGTCAGTTGATTTGGTTCAAAATAAGTCAGACTAATTAAAACAAGCCTGGCTTATTCGGTAAACTTGTTTTATGGAACAGGCCCCAGGTGTAAAAAGGGTGCTCTGATTGATTTGTCATTCCTTCCCTGTTCTTGTGCTTAGAAATCTGTACATTTTGAGGCACAGGTTACACACAATCCTGTCGTCATTACATTTGCTTTCTCAACCCTTAGTTTTATTCTATTTTGATAAAAGTCTTGCAAAATAAGACAATACAGGATTACTTCAGGCCAGCTTTGACTTTGCCTTGGGCTGTCAGGCCTGGAAGCATGTCAACAGCGCAGACAGGTTATTACACCGTGACAAACTCAGTACGGAGCATCCCGGAGCTTTCATTTAGGGTTTCTCCCAGAGTGGAAGGCTGCCAAGTCTGCCAGAGCCCTTGTAGGAGCAGACAAGCTTCCAAATCCGCCCAGTCGACGCTGCGGCGCGCTTCTCTTTGATGCTGCGGTTACCTGCCGTGTCCTATGCACAGTACTGATGTAGCACTGAGGCTATCGGCCCACACACTCCACCCTCTGACAGCCGAACTCTGTGCTGCTGCCTGCTGGCTCTCGCTGTCTTTCCCTGTCTGAGACCTCATACGAACCTGCCTGCTGCATGGAGGGTAGGAGCTTTGCAACTGGTATGCAATAACTAGCTGTTTTAACAGCCATTGGTAGGGATGCACACATTTTGGCCGACATGGTAGAATATATGTTAAATATCTGTTCAATTTTTGTTTTAAAAAAATGTCAGTGTTATATTAGGTAATTTTAAGTCACTGCAACATTGATTTAATTGGTCAAAATTTTGCTTCAATTTATCTCTTAGTCATGCAACAACAATAATGCTAAATAATTTAAAGTTAAAACATTTGCTATTTATTTAACATATGTTATGATATATGTTGAGAAATTAAAAAAAAAAATGTAACCAGAATTGATGGTATGATACTAATAAATTAAAACCAGTATCTGCTGATGAGCAGTGTTGTCCCGTATATCATGCATTTCTAATTTTCTGCCAGGAAAAGCATTTACTGCATGCTTTTGACCTTGATGCACAAACTGCAGTCAAACCCATTTTTCTCCCTGCGTTGTTACTTCTTTGACTTGTCGGATATTGACATTTCTGACTCTGTGGAAGCTGTGCTCGCCTCGTTCACTGTCCACTTCTCTCTGGGTGTTTGTGAAATGAGCGGTCTGTGCAATCAGCGCAGTGCTGTTGGACGCTCCTCTGACCTGCCGTGTGTATGTCCTTGTTCAATGATTGTCCTTCAGTTCACTGCAGTGCTCAGCTCCTCTCCTCCACACAGCTCGGCCACTTATCTGACCAGGTGGCTGATATGTTTTCTTTTCTCTTTCTCTTGATTTCTCCCCTTTTTCACTCATTGTTTTTAGTATCCTAGTGCAAGGGCAATTTTTTATTTATTTGTTTTTTTCTTTACTTTCCTCTCAGGAGCACTTAGATTTCTCTCCTTTCAATGTCTTTTCGTCACTCTCCATCCTTTTCTTTTGTCCTACATACATACAGTGCACAAACATCTACAGTTTGCAGGAATGTATCTTTAGAGAACTGGGTATGTGTAAGGACATCAGATGGCAACCCAACAAAATGGCAAAATAGTTATTATACTTGTATATAATGTTAATGAAATTCAGTGTTTATGTTGCCATAAACTGCCTAGGCCCCACAAATTGCAAAATGATTAACATTAAAAAGGGCAGAATTGGAAAATTGACTTTTTTGGTTTCTAAATATCTCTCAATTTCAATAGTTTCATGCTCAAGCCAGTAATTCACCACAAAACAGATTGTGGTCTGGTCAAATTAGTTTATGCTCTTTTGAGTGAACCTGTATAAAATGTATTCTGGGTCATATTTCCTTTCACCTTCCATAATTTTGCTCATGATTTTTGAGGTTAAGGACATGCCAGGAAACAGGTTGATATTTGTTTAATTTGAAACCAAATGACAGATATTTTGTGTATTAAGTCTACTATTTTTATTGGATGTACAACAATTTTTCCATATTCTACTTGCTTTTAAATCTGTGTATGTTACCATCTAAACTATGGGTAAATAAGTGATCAGTTTAGTTAATTATTATTATTTAGCAATTGTTGGCAACCCAGCTTGGTGACCATTTTCTTAGAGTTTAAAACCAATGCCAGCCTTAGTGAGGTCACTATTTAGTTCTGCGAAAGGTACAAAAAGGTATTAATATGCTCATCCGGATATCTGTGGTTTGTCCCTCGTGGCAGGTCAGGGAAGCAGGAGCATCTATTAGCTGCAGTGTGTGTATGGCTGTCAGGCCCAGGCTTTTTTTTTTTTATTGGCTCCGAATGTGACTAGCGCCGGACACCCCCCTCAGAGGCGACGCCTCCTTCAGTTGCATTCTCTCCGCCCTCTGGTTAGCTGGAGCCTTTCCTACCGCATGATAAATCTGATGCTAAATTTAGAGGCCGTTTTTCTCGCACAGAGAGAGAGATTACTGGCAAAGAGAGAGAGTGAAAGACGGAAAGTAAGAGAGTGTGTTTATGAGTGTCGCAGGCCTGCTTTCCACAACAAATCCATTTGCAAAGAGACGTGTTTTTTTTTTTTTTTCTCATGAGGGCTATTGTTGTCACTGATTTTCCATTGTGTGATTTATTTGCTGTTATTTTAACTGTGTATTGTTGCTTTATTTAGTTCACTTCTATTTAGGAGGACAGAATGTTGGCCAGCCCTTTATAAATATGCATTTCTCCTTTGCAAACCTATCAGGGAGTTCAATAACACCTTGTCTTTTAAAAAAGACAAAGTCAGAAAGACTTAGTAATTGATTGGATTCCAGTATTTCACATTTGTCCTTTTAGTCGACGTTTGCTGTATATACAATTGAACTAACCTTTAATCTCTCATGCCTAGGTTTCCTAAGCATTTCTTCTTTTATTTGTTTGTTTGGCAGTTGTAACGGTGCAGTTATGTAACGGTGAACTTGCAAAAGGCTGGGCTGTATATGCAGGCATTGCAATCCCCGCTTCAGGATTTAACTTATCCCGTTCACTACGCAAGTCCCTGAGAAACCACTTACCTTGATTTTCCACGCTACTGCTGTGGGATTTTATTTGATCTTTAAAAGCAGATGGCACACCAGCTACATCTAAGAACAAAACAAGTGCCATCTTCCTTTCATATTGACCAAAGACACAAATACACTTAGTGTTGCACGTAAGGCACTGCACGAATCGAAGCATCAAACGAAATTAGCCTTGAGCACGACTGGTTAGCAACAGCTGTTAGCTTCAGCAGACGCACGCTAGGCTTTTGATGTAGCGAGAGAGGGTAAAGGGTGATGCTGGGTCTCTCTGAAGTATGCAGGGAGATGGGAACTTGCTGGGGACGTTTTTCCAATGCTGATACAGCTGAAACAACAGGAGGGACAGTGCGCTTGAGAGGACTGACCTGCTTTACTCCCCTGTCGCTACACCGACGCCAAAACAAACTCGCACCTTTTCGAGACTCAGTCAGTGTGCTGTGCTCTAATTCACAGGTGTCTCAGCTGACCTATTTCATATCATACTGTGCACAGGCGCAGTTGTTTCAAGGGATTGTTCACCCAAAAATGAAAATCTGTCATCATTTGCTCACCAAAAGGTTTTTTTAAAGCTGCATGGCTTTCTTTTTTGCAACACAGGAGTCGTCGTCTTGAACATATTTGTATATTTGATGAAAAATAGTACAAGTTTGTGAAATATTAGTGCTATTTAAAATATCTCTTATAATATTTCATTTATTTCTGTAATGGCAAAGCCGAATTTTCCACATGTAGCCTATTGCTAGGCCTGTTGCAATAATCCATATATTGACTTCTCGCACAATATATGTACATGACTTCAATAATTTTTGGTAATGCAATATATTGCATGTTATATCTTACATAAAAAAAAAAACATTATAAAAAACACAATAACATGAATGTTTTTTGCATTCCACTTGTGTCTGTCTTTTGCAGCTTCAAGTTTTATAAGGTATCTAATACTTTGTTACTTAATTTCCATATTTAACTTAATATTTTTTAGTTTGTTGTCAATTGAAAGTGTGTAGGCCTACTTGCATTACTATGCTGTTATATTATGATTATACATTCAGTGCCATAAAATGGTCTTAAAATGACTCACGTATCGCAATTTTTTATGGTGCAGTGTATCGCACAACAAAAAGCTGTTATCGTTACAGGCCCTACCTATTACTCAGTTTTTCAGTACCACATGATCCTTTATAAATCATAATACATTAAGAAACATGCATCATAAATATTGAAAATAGTCTATGTATAATCAGGATTATTTATATAATGTTCAAAAGAATAGCATTTAATTGAAATAGAAATCTTTTGTGACATCGTAAGAGTATTTATTATCACAATTAACCAATTTAATGCATCCTTGCTTTAAAAAAGTCTTACTGACCCCAAACTTTTGAACGTAGTGTATTAAATATAAATAACTTTATTTATTAAATTAAAACTGCTCCTGGTGATGAGCTTTTTGCCCCAGATGGCTTCAAATATGGCATGAGCTATTTTATTTGAAACTAGCAGAGCTCAAACAATCCCTTATTCAGCAGCAGATTTTTATATGGAGTTCTCTGCCCGACTGTCATCACACTGTCCTCTCAGTTTTTAAAATAAATCTCCTCTGGTGAACTTACAGAGGCCCATTAGGAGCGTCTCCCTGTTGGAGTTGCAAATGGTGCAGGCTTTTATTTTTGGCCCTGTCCTGGCTGATGTGCTCTGTTCTGAGACCACTAGCTCTAAGATATTGATAGGTTTCACGCTCTCTCCCTCTCTCTCTCCCTCTCTCTCTCTCTATATCTCACTCACGCTCCAAAACACAACAACACATACAAACTCATGCATGCATTTGTGTTATAGACATGTATGGGAGAGCATTGATTAAATTTTTTGCATTTGGATTTAAACATTATGAATGGATAAATGGATAACACAGTTAGTCAAATATGCACATCATACTTGAATTCATACTTTAAGTGACCACTTTTATGAATCATAGATGTTGTGAATGAAAATATAAACACTTGTGAGGGGGCATATTTTTTCTTAATAGTATGGACATCATAGCTAAAATTTAGCACTGTGGCTCACAGGGCCAAGTGTTGTGCTTTCCAGCAGGACTAATTACTCAAAGACCATGATGCAGTGATACAATAAATCACAATCATTTATCTGTGGCTAGTGTCTGTGATGAATAATTAAGCTAGTTATTAGTAAAATGAACAGCACATTAATTACCCATAGACCTCCTTCATTAAAGGTTGTGTCTGGCTGAAAATGAAGGCAGATCTTGGGTTCGGTTCCTTTAGAATTGACGTATTATGTCTGGAGCTCGTGTTCTAGACTCGGGGTCTTTAACCTCCTCGGTTAGAGGAGTTCACAGTGAAACGTGCAGCTTGTTGGTAATCGACAGAATAATTGGCAATCAATTATGAATGAAACAGAGCCTCTGAACATGAAGGCCTGCCCATCTCTACATCAAATTTTAATTATCAATCACAAGCAGCCGTGAAAGTCCGGTGGAAGTCTCTGATACGTTTCGCAGGCTGTTACAGTTGCTTGCCCTGCGATCCTTGGGTCTCAGAGATTCATGACTCTGTTTCGCCTTGTGATGACCTGCTGTCAAACTATCCTAACAATAAATGGTTTATTAAGTCAAGCTTGTTTCTGACAGCTCTGTACCTCATTCAGACTCTCTGCTGCCGACCTCATGAAAAATTAAATCAGATACAGTGTTTTGTGGCTTGTAGGCTTTTCTATTATTTTGGTATTAAATCTGTTATAGGCTGATATAAGATTTTTTTTTTGTATCAGTTGATGTATGTTTAAGTATTTAATTGTGCATGTGTATTTCCTCTAAATTTACCATTTATTTATGTATGCAGATGTGTATTGATTTTTTCTCTCTCAATAGAATAACAAGCATCAAGTTTGTCATGCTGCATTTTCAACTAAGGGCTTTTGGATGTTTAAATAATAGAGGTGCTGTGATATGTCCTATCCAAGCTTCCTGTTTGAATAGGAAGTATGTCAAGACAAGAATTGTATTTGTAACAGGCTGTTTTGCAAGTTTTTAAACAGCATGATATTTTTTCCCTCTTTTGCCTGTTGGTTAAGACACGCCTATATCCATATATGTATTCAGAAATGCTGAAATGAAAAAGCAGTTAATAATGTAATATAGGAGGAGAACTGAAGGTTACAGAGGGTTCTGTTCACCTCTTCGCCAGCTCTCTGGGCCTGGAGGTGTACAATATCAACTCCCTGCAGTGTGCATGGATCATGTGACCATGGTTGCTACGTTACTGTGTTCGACTGCAGGTATACTCCCCTAATGGGAAGACCCTTGGAGCAGATAAGTGCCGCACCAAGTCGGTTAACAAAGCTGGATCTCGAGAAAATCAGCCAAGGTCTGATATCTCAAAGTCTGAATGCGGAGGATATGCTTAATAGTGTTAAATGTGAGAAGGAATGGCGAATGTACACTTGTCTCAAGTCAGAGTGGTTTCTTAAATAATAACATCATTAAAGGAATCGCATCATCATTTTAAAGCGATCATAAGAGCCGTTTTAGCTCCTAGTAATGCTGAGATATGACACCCATACCGGGAAGTCCTCGGTGAATGGTCAATGCATTGTGTGTAATGGGAAAGTTATGAGGATAAATGTCTTTGGAAGAGTGGGCTAGTGCAGGAGAATATAGATATAATGTTCCCACTGACCATACAGCTCAGATGTAAATGTCTGCTTGAGAGCAGTTATCCATCCATCCATTCTTCAGGCACACGCTTAACCGCGGTTTTGATGTTGAGTCGAGGGCAGCTGATGCCAATAGCCTGCGGCGCTCTGACCACTGTCATAGGTGAATAATTATAACTAATGGGTTTTTACCTTCAGGGTTTGACATGTTTGGTAACCATAGACGGAGTGAATGTTTAGATGGAAGTGTGAGGAGCTGGGATGTGCTTTCTTAAACGGTTAGAGTTGGCCAGTGCATTGAGTTTGTTGATGCAGCAAAAGCAGGGAGTTTTGCTAAATGCTTTGTGTGCAATGGAAATTGTGTGCATACTACTGAGTAAACACGCTTTTTTTCAAATGGGACCTTAAATTTGCTGGTCTCGAATCAGGAAGGTAATAACTGGAGCATAATACCACCATTTGAGCTGTATGTACCCAGTATTATGTGCATTACCTAATTTTTTCAGCTAGTCTGCTCCAACTTTCAATTTTTATTATTTATTATTTTTTAATTAAATGTTTTTCTGAAAATCTGTTTTATGTTAACTTCAAAACTAACTGGTTAAAGATACAGAACTACATTTCTTTGGTTGTTAAAATTATTTCTCAACTCCATCTATGAGTTGAAAATAATCAAAAATAACAAAAGAAAAATAATGTTATTTATTTGAATAACTTCAGAATGTAAGAAAACCCAACTAAAACGTCCATGTTCATGCTTGTTGGATAATTTTGCAGTATTATTATCATCACAGTGCATCGATTTGTGTCTTCATCCGTGTTCCTCTCTCCATTCTTAGAGATCCCTGCTGTGCCAATGCTCCCCACAGCTGTGGCCCCTCTGCCCTGCAGTAGATTTGGGACTGCTGGCCCTCTCTTAATGGCTGTGAGCAGTAGGGGAGATGGGCCGCTCGGGGAGCACTTGTTTGTTGATTGGCGACAGCAGTGCAGCCATTGTTTCCACAGCTGCCTCGGTCGAGGTTTCAATGTTCTTGATTCGACCTTGGGGAGTCAGGGCCGTTTGATGCGTCCTCCAAATGTAGACATGGCCAGGCCAAATACGGCCTGCTATTTTTATTTATTTTTTATTACTCGCTTAGAAGTGGACAGCAGGGCCAAAATCATACGTCACATCATGTTATGACCATAGTCTATATAAAATCTTGTTTCTGTAATATAGTGACTTAAATAATTAAATTGATTTAAACTTGATACATGCAATTAAAAGATAAGATCATTCTTTAACAAATAAATAAGTGTGGCATCTGTGCAAAAAAAGTTATGTAAGCACTTGAGAACAACATTTATGGTGGTAATGCATTGAATTTGACTTCATGCCATGTTTGAAGCCATACTGTTAAATTCTGACTTAATGCTGCAAATTTAGATGAACAAAGTAAAACTGAGTGCGTTTCTTAATGCAGTGCTTCAAAGCTAAATTGCTCCCATGATAAACAATGAATATATAATGGAAGTGCGCAGTTTGCTTGTCAGATTTTTTAAAAGTTGCATCACAAATATAGCAGAGTAAAAAAGTGCTACAGCTGAATCTCTACCATTGCACACTGTTCAGTCATACCACCCATGCACTTTTTATTTGAACGTGGCTTGAAAATATTACTCTTGTACATTGTGTTTTGAGAGATGTATGTAATCCAGTGCACCGGTGCTGGAGAAATGAGCTTTACTGTACGAGCTGCGGGGGTGGATGTAGTATGGAAGCTTTTTACAGCCCAAATTCCAGTTCAGAACTCTTCCGTTTTCAACCGCGCAAACAAACAACAGCTCGCTATCCCGATTCAGGCCTAAATTGGAAAACAACCAAGTTCAGTTGTGCTTGTTCTATTGAAGTAGACACCCTACTGAGAGCTCCTGACTGAACCTGAAAGTTTAGGAACTCGTCTCCTCCAGCAACCAATGCTTTGTGTTTGATCAAACCCTTGAAAAGCTACGAGGAATGTACAGTTTCAGAATGAATTCGTGCTCTGCAATCCGGCCCAAAAGCATTTGAGTTTTAATTGTTTCAACAACAATAAAGCTACTGAAAAAACTCCCCTCTAAACGAGCGCTTGTGCATTTTTCTACGGTTGTATCAAACAGGATATTCCCATCTCACTCCTGCATCTGTCTTTTTTCGTGTTTTTACAGCTCCAGTTCTCTTGCCGTTCCGCAGCACATGCCGCACGTCTTCCCAAATCCCAGTTCTAAGCTGCCTGCCGTGAAAACCACTCTCAAAGTCCCGTCCCTTCCCTCACACAAGCTTTTATTTGAACATGCTTTTACCATTCATCAGAGTGCGAAGCGAGAGATCACAGCCTCTCTCCGAGGACAGGGCATAAAGGGGAAGTTTACTTGGGGAACATCAGCAGATAAAAAAAGAAAGGAAAAAGTAGACACCGATACTTGAACTTATGATTGGCACCTTTGACGAGGTTTGAGTCGAGTTGACGGTGTGCATCCATAACCATAAAAGATATTGAACGGTTGATGTTGTGTTTATGAGCGCATAGCTCAGAGAGGCAGCTGTCCTCAGAGTTGCACCATTGAGTAACGCAGCAAAGATTAATAGCCCGCGATAGACAGTAAATGATACTTGATTTATGGCTCATTATATACACTGCTGTGCGGCTCATAGTATTACATACTGGGCTTTTAATACTGCTGTGTCTATCAAAAGAGCCAGGCTTATGAATGCGGGAGCTGAAAAATTATACTAAAGTAATTAACATGGAAAGACCACCGCTTTATAAACGATCTTGCCGTTAATTTGGCCCACCTGTGGTTCTGTCGCAGACAGGGTTACTGGCAGTCGAGGGACGGTTGCGAGAGATTACAGGGGAGTGATAAACTAAATAAAGGTGGTGTATTTTCCTGTTGTATTTATAAATGGAGGCTGACAGGGCCTTAGTCACTCGCCATTTATGTGACGGCAAAATAAAGAAAACAACTTTTATTACAGGATACATTTTAAGATATCAATGAAAAATGTTTATTTTTTTGCCTAGGGAAGTAATTTATTTCTCATGGGCGATTTATATTAGTTTGACTGTGTTTTTTTATGTGTGCAATAAATGTCTTCACAATTCATTGATGCATTTATTACAATATAAACGTCTAACTGATGCAAACACTTGAAAGAGATAAAAATGATGTAAAATGATCAAGTTTCTGGTATTAATCTCCCACTCTGATTATAAAAATTATGGTCAACATTGAATCTTCAGCCCTCGGAGAGCCTGAGCCTGTCCTTCTTGGCTCAGCAGTCTATTTTAAGAAGGCCCTTGTTGTGAAGCAACACTCTCCCTGATCCTTTTGTCCACAACCAGTCATTACTGCCACTGTCACCCTCTGAGAACTGTTCCCTCCCTCCACGCCAGGGTTAAGGGCTAGACTACTTTTGACCCACAGAGCGTGTGTCGCTATGGGTGATAGTTGATGATCTTAATCTGGCAGCTGAGCATTTTCACTGGTTGCTTTCTCACCCTTGAAATGTGAAATCTCTCATCTCACCCCCTTTTTTAAGGCGTTCTTTGCCCAAGCTCTAGTGATTCCTGAAATCTGTGTCTAGGGCTTCAGGTAGGGCTGTAAATCCCTGCGCCTTGTGGTCTTACTCCTAGCTTTTTTTTTTTTTTCTGGAGGCTGTAAGGATGTGTGAGGGTTTAGCAGAGATGATGGCTAAGGGATGTGGGGTGTATTGAGACCTGTGAACTTTGCTCTTCCTTCTTTTTTCAGTTTTTTTTAACCATATTTATTAATTTTAGGCTACATTGTGTAAAGCTTATACAAACACGTCTTGTTATATTATATTAAATATTATTATATTAAACATTGGGGTATTTTAAAGTAAATGATTACTTTTATTCACTAAGAGTTAAAGTGATCAAAGTGGGAGTGATGACATTTAGTTTTTCCAAAAGATTTCTTAAAAAAAAAAGTCATATTTTCCATCTGTTATCAATGATAATGATAGAAAATTATCTTTACAGGAATGAATGGAAAATAAATAAATGAAATATATATATATATATATATATACATATATATATATATATATATATATATATATATATATATAAATATGTATATATATCTATATATATGTATATGTTTTTATGAGAAAAACAGTTCCTTGATTTCTATCTCCCTTTTTTTTTGGAGACCTATTTGAAAAAAAGAAGGGAAAAAACAACACAAGCTGCTAATTCGCCTGTTTACTCTGCCTTGATTTGGATGATTCTCAGCTATTGTTTGTCTCTTATTTTTGACATTTAGTGGGTGCTTGATAGCTTTTCTTTTCCACTTCCTTTTGGATGTGGTGACTGAGGGGAAGGCTCCCTCCTGTGCTTCTGGCTGATCTCTCTGTCTCTCTTTCTCTCTCATGCTGTTAGTGGAATCAAGGGCAATGCCACAGATGAGGAGGAGACATGCTAAAAGTAGCCGCCACTGATCACTGAGAGTGAAAGTGGAGTACCCCCCACGCACCTTTAATCTCACTCACTTGTTCTCTCTCCTTCTATCCGTAGTGCTCTCTCTCTTTCTATCTGACTTTGATTACAGGTCTCCAGTAGCCACAGAGCATGCAGTGAAGACTAGGTCTGCACTTCCTTTCTGCTGGAAAAACCAGTTTAAACTAGTAGCTGTGTGCAAGCTGGTCATTAGCTAGTTGAAGTTGGTCATTATGGTAGTCCAGCCTGGTTTACCAGCTACCAAGATGACTTGGAACAGCTAGAATCCAGCTACCAGTTAAGACTATGACTCTCCGGATTCTCTTCTTGTGGCTCTTCTGTCTAACCACACATCCTGAGGGACACGAGCCTCTCCAGCCTTAAACTAGAGAAGACGAGGTGTTTTGTCCAAGCCACGAGCATCACTTGCCAAAATGAAAAATGCTGCCTCTCTCGGTTGCCATGTTTTAGACATTATTGCCAGATGAACAATAGCTGACCTCTTTGCAAGGATTTACTATGCAGCTTTCGACTTTGGAATGGAGCGTTTTAATCAGGCTGTCCTTTTTTATGATTGTTTTATTTAGCATTTTTTAAGCAGGTCATTATTTAATTTGTCCTTGTCTTGGACTGGGTTTGTGGCTAATCAGTGAGTTGTCCGTGGTGCTCTTCAGATTTATCCTCCTCAGCAGTGCACAGGCATTTTTCATGTTAAGTAAAATGCTAATGTGGAGTAGTAAAATGAGAGATTGTAGGGCTGTCGTATTCCGCCAGTCCATTATCATTAGGTTGGAATGCTTTTCGATTTTCTCTGTCAGTTCATTTAGTTCTGCATAATAGCAAATAGACAGCCTTTCCTGTGATTCCACAACAGCGGCGCTACTTCAAAAACAGCTGGGGGAAGATTTACAACCTATGTTTACCAGTTACATTATGCTTTGCCTTTCGCCTATTACTTTGTCTGAGTTTCAATGGCAAAAGAAGCCAACAGAATGGATCTCGAACAAATTGTACCCATCCGTTCGACAGCTAAAGGTGAGACAGAGTGTGGTGACGGCTCATGATTTATTCAGTAATTGTCAGTGTTATTTATTTAAACTGTCGTAGCATTACTTCAAGTCACAGGATTTGCTATGTGAACGTTGGAGCTAACTGTAAAGTTGTCTGTCAGTGTTATGCGTCTGAGGATGCCGCTCCTCCCCCAGTGTTTCGGTGCATTCTGACAAACTGCTGCCAAAGATCGCCGAGCTCCTCTATTGAGCGACCTTCATTTTCCTGTCTACAAAATATACCTTCAGGTTCGATTAACATTGCCTTAAATGACTCTTTAAAGCTGTTCTCTGATGCTGTCTGAGTGATTGGCCTGTTTTTTTCAATTTTCTTCACCACTAAACAAGCAGCATTTACCGTTTACTACTTTGTCTTTCAAGAAAGATGAACCCGAACATAAATTATATATAAGCAAAGGGAAATCACTTTAATTTCAATATTAACGTTTCTTTTTAACTTTAAATATAGCTTATAGCTACATTTGAACTTTTTTTTAATAAGCCTACATTTAATGCTTCAACATTGATGCATGAAGGATCATGTGACACTAAAGACTTAAGTGATAGCTTTTAAAATGTTTTAAAATAGAATTATATTTCAGAGATTTTTAGTTTTTTTCATAATCCATTCAATTCCCTATATGCCCCTTTTTCAGTTGAATGTTGTTATTTAAACTTATAAATACACCTTGATGCACAGTATGACCTCTAACTGTAACATTCCTGAAGATCTGTAGGTTGGTGACTGTTGGTGTGAGAAGGAGTGTGGTGCTGTGACCAGCAGGTGAAATGAAGCCGTCCAGAGGCTTGCAGAGAACTAAGTAGCGGTCTTTGCTGTTGTGATTGCTGGTTAACCTCCTCCACGCCTGTAAGCCGGAAGTCTAGTATAGGAGTTAATTGAACACAGCTTTGCTGTAGTCACACTAAGACCCAGGAGGGTTAGGAGCAGGCAGAAAGAGTCCAGAAGTTTTGACTAGCATACACATACAAAACGACTGCTGTCTTACACACATAACAACCCGAGGTAGAGCTTTCCGCTTTTCACAGTAGCAATTTAGTCTTTGTCAGCCTGCATTATATTGGTGGGTGCCCAATTCTAGTTAAGTCTTCCTGTTTACATGGAGGGCCACAGGAGAGGCTCTGGAGATTTCAGCTTGTTTTTTAGCTAAACTTTTCCTGTTAGTTCTATAGCACTCACTCGCACATCTCCTTCTCAAAATCAATGTCCACAAGGCACTGCGGAGTGACCTGTGCCATTTATCCATATTGAAGCATCAATACATCTCTATGCCTGCTTAGCATCTGATCTGGTCCGTGCCTGCTTGGCAGCTCTCTCAGTGTCTTAGTGAGATTAAAATGGGGATCATGTTTGAGTTTGCTTCAGCAGGGAGGAGACTCCAGGTGACCTGCTTCACCCTTCTCAAGCAGTTATGAACTCGATTTTACGTGGCTCCATCTAAACTGATGATAGGGTTGCCCTCTTCTATAACACATGAAGTGTGAGGCTTTTCAATGGTGAATAACAAATTCTTCTTTTGGGGGATGTTATGATGTGGTTCCTGTAGTGTAGACATTTAATAACAGACCTTTGTTGGGGTAGACACAAAATTTAATTTGACGGGAATGAAAACAAGGCTCTGAGGGATAGGAGAACAGTTCACTTTGTCATAATGTTGTGTAAACAATTGTCAATCATTCAAGTTGATGAAACTTTGAAAATACTGTACATCAGGCATTTTTAGTGGATGAGAAACAGAGGTTGTAAAGATTAGATGTGACAAAGGATCTTACTCAGCATTTGCAGCCCATTTTGCTTCAGGATATTCAGCAAGTTTGGTGTAATGGTTTGTCTATATATATACAGTATCTCACAAAAGTGAGTACACCCCTCACATTTTTGTAAATATTTTATTATATCTTTTCA
>JAUCNO010001092.1:1622159-1645234 GCA_032353835.1 Enteromius viviparus | reverse complement strand
TGCAGATTTCATTTTCCAACAGGACTTGGCACCTGCACACAGTGCCAAAGCTACCAGTACCTGGTTTAAGGACCATGGTATCAATGCTCTTAATTGGCCAGCAAACTCGTCCAACCTTAACCCCACAGAAAATCTATGAAGTATTGTGAGGAGAAAGATGCGATATGCCAGACCCAACATTGCAGAAGAGCTGAGGGTCTCTATCAGAGCAACCTGGGCTCTCATAAGACCTGAGCAGTGCCACAGACTGATCGACTCCACGCCACGACACATTGCTGCAGGCAAAAGCATCCCAACTAAGTATTCAGTGCTGTACATGCTTATACTTTTTATGTTCATACTTTTTAGTTGGCCTTTATTGTATTTGTAATATTCTAATTTTCTGAGACACTGAATCTGGGGTTTTCATTAGTTCATGAAGATGAAAAGAATTAAACACTTGAAATATATCAGTCTGTGTGGAATGAATGTATACATTATACAAGTTTCACCTCTTGAATGGAATTAGTGAAATAAATCAACTTGCTGAAGATATTCTAATTATATGACCAGCACCTGTATATAGTTATACATACTCACTATACAACTAAGACAGAAGTATTTCAGTCGTTCAATTGGGTCTGTCAAAGGTCTGTAGTGCGATTGTCTGTTCTTCAGCAGAGACAGACGCACATTCCCTTACCTCCACATCATAGATGATCCTGTACACATAGAGCTGAGAGGTTCCCGCCACCACCAGGTTCTTCTCTTGGCTGGAGATGAAGTTGCAATACACGGCAAACTCCACAGCAGTGGGGGGATGAGCCTGACGGTACACCGCATACATGATGATGATGAAGAGGAGGATGAGGAAGACGAAGAGCGGCTCTCCTCAGCACCTAAGTTCCCCAATCAATCACACACACAGAGACTGTGAGGACTAGCGCGTCACACTGTTTACAAACTCCACAGCCGCTCGTCTTACTCTCTAAACCGAGCCACAAACCAAACACATACATCTAGTGACTTATTCTTATTTGCTCATCACTTGCTCAAACGTTTTTGACATTATATGCATATCAATCATCTCCTGCTAGTACGCTAGCGAGCTGTGTTTAATCATAATAAACACCATCTGTAGATACGCAAAATAAACGCGACCATACCGGAGAATTATAGTGCGGTTTTCCGAATGAGCCCTGTGAGTAGCGGGTCTCATAAATATATTTTTTTAACCCCGCGCTCAGCACATTATCGGCACAGTGGACAGCACTTTCTCATTCATTACACATCCCAGAATGCTTCGCGGAAGCAGCACGGCCCGAAAATGTGTCCGACACGCGCACTGAACGTCACACGGGTTCCTCTCTCTGCGCCTCTTCTTCTAGTGCATATCGCCAATTACTTTCATTATTGTGTAGTCATGTATAATTTTATTCGTTTTCTTCTTTATTTTACTTTTATATTCTATATTATGTAAGTAATCTATTATTATTCCTTCTCCCCAGGAGCCACCTGGCGCTGCGTGTTCAGCTCCTCCAGGCTAAATCTATGATCTCCTAAAGATCTAGAATAAAATAGAGCATCCACTTTCTATATTTATATCATATTACTTAGTCTTGTACTATATAAATATTTTATTAGAATCCTATATCCCTCTATATCTCTATTAAAATCATATCCCAATAAATATCCCTTATTTGCCTTATCTTTTTTATTTGTTAGCTCCTTTCTTTCCTCATTATACATTGTACATTTAAATATTACATGATACACTGTTTCTTTCTCACAGCAGTTCTCACATAAAACAGACTCATGTTTTGCAAGTCTGAGAAATTAATAATTTAGCCCAGTATGTCCTAATCTCATTCTAGTTATTATAGCGTGTTCTTTTTTTTTGTTTCTGCCTCGAATATTTCCTTTATAGTTGACCAATCTTTTAATATTATATAAATGCCTTCCCTTTTTATCTGTATTCCATTTTTCCTGCCATTCTTTGATATTTACTTTAATAATAGTTTTCCTCTGTGCCTCTCAAAGTGAAGATTTTCTTTGAATTTATCACTGTAAAATACACTACTAGTTAAAGGTTTCTGAACAGTAAGATTTTTTATGGGGGATTTTTTTTTTAAGAATTATTTTTTTTATTTAATAAAAATTTTGAAGATTTTATAATAATTTCTATTTTAATATATTTGAAAATGCATTTCATTCTTGTGATTTTAAAGTTGAGTTTCTAGCATCATCACTCTTTAGTGTCACATGATCCTTCAGAAATCATTTAAATATTCTGATTTTGACTGGTAGTATATTTATGTTATACATGTTAACTTACGAACATAGTAAAAATTAAAAAAATAATATACTCTTGGTAAATCTCCAAAGAGTCACGATCTTACCATTGTGCTATGTGTGTAATATTATTTTATTAATAGGTAACACTTTACAATAAAGTTTTGGTTAACATGAATTAACTTCATAGTAAATTAACAGTGAAAACCCATTTAATAATCTTAGTGAATGTTGATTTTAATATATACACTTTTTACAATCCATTTTTTTTTTAAATTGTATCCGTAAATGTTATTTTATGCATCCGAGCTAACATGGACTAACAAAAAACAGCTGTATTTTTATTAACTAACCTTAACATAGATACTATAACAAAAGTATTGCTCATTGTTAGTTCATGCATTAGTTCTCAAACAGAACCTTATTGTAAAGCCTTACTAATAAATATTATACACACATCCAGATGTGAATGAAAAGTTCCTGGTATCAAGTGTGATGATATTTTACAGTGCGCAATTAAACAATAGAATTACACATAATTACTCTATTTATTACTGTATAAAAAACATTGTACAAATAATCACTTCATTCCAGCATTTATTTGTTTTTTCACACCAAAAATACTAATCTGTAAATGATGCGAAGCTGACACTCTTAAAACAAACAAAATCAATATGATTGACTTCATTTGTTAAAATATATCAATTATTGAAGAACACAAAAATAGGCAAATCACTTACAACACAGAAAAATCAAGTCATTCATATACACTTAAAAACAAAAACGGAGAAACAATAACAAACAACTACTGTTCAGAGCAAATCTGGTTCAAATAAACACATCAGCTGTAAAGTCAAGACTACACATGATGACTGCCAGGGACATTATAAATGTGTGTGCTCAGCTGTAGATCTTCTTGCATGTGATAAGGTACTCTGGGTAGGCCTGGGTGTCGTTGAAGATGACGAAGAGAGTCGGGGAGCCCATCTGATCCGTCACACTGTGGTATCTGACAGGAATGCCAGAGCTCTCTTTGAGCGGGGCGGTTTTGTAGTCATACTTGCCCACGGTGAAGTCTCCGGTCAGAACTCTGGCCACAAAAATAAACTTGTGGCCGTCTGCATTGGGAGGGGAGTAGGTGTCAGACACGGACAGTGAGGCGTTCACCGCAAAATACACCCCCTGACCGTACACAGTGGCTGTTAGAGGAAAGAGAAAATGCATTTGTCATTTTTGAACTACTACTACAGTTTTTATTGATATTTTCAATTAGATTTCAGTGTTATTTTCTGTTTTTCTGTTTGAAATGTATAAGTGCTGTCAAATGATTAATCACATCCAGAATAAAAGCTTTTGTTTGTATGAGTACATAATAAATATACACAGTACACATACATAAAACTTATACGAGTTTATTACAAGGAATCATTTGACAGCACTAATTTTAAGTAAATTAAAAGGTTTTTTTATTTATTTGTTTTTTGTTCTATTTTTTCTAGATTTAGTTAACGATAATAGCTCAGAATCATATGGATTTATATGAATTTACATCACATTTAGATGAATTTGGGTATTTAATATAGTGTTCCTGGGATGTTGCTTTTTCAAATCCCAAACTTAATATATCACTGATCCAACTAACACAGCTTTTATTATTTAGAAGTAGATTTTTATATATATATATATATATATATAAATAAATATATGATTTGACATTGAGCTATATAAAAACTAAGGGATGCACCGATCCAGATCGGCCGATCTGTTTGTGCGTTTTGTCAGTAAAGCCGGTCCTGTAATCAGCAGTAAATGCCATCAGGTTCGTGATTTCACATTGAGCCGTATATACTACACGCAGCCGTTGTTTACTGACGAGCTGCGCAGATCCACGCTGATAATGAACATGTTATGCACAGCTCGTCAGTGAACATTGGCTGTGTGTAGTATATACGCCTCAATGTAAAATCACGCACGGCACAATATTTGTCTGTTGGACTTGGTTGAACAAAAATGAACAATATTTTGTTGCTTAAGCTTATGTATTCAGATATTATTCAATGGTATACTAAAAACCCATATGAAAAAAAACTTACTTCTCACTGTTCACAGGTCAAATATTTATATGCGATTAAAATGCGATTAATTTCGATTAATTAATTACAAAACCTCTGATTAAATAGATTTTTTTTTAATCGAGTCCCAGCCCTAACTGTAAGTATATATCACAATGCGCTGATATTAGAATTCTGACTAAAAAGCCAGTAAACAAGATTATTAAGTGGAACCTGAAAATATTATGAATTTGCAGTATAATAATTAATACTTACTTTGAGATTTGCTAAAGATTTTGTTTTAAAGTGTAATTAAATTATTAGATATTTTAAAGAATATGTTCGGTTAAGAATTAGCTGATTGCAAATGTATGTAAAAGTAGATGAAATTAAAATAAAAATGAACAAAATTAAATATTTTATATTTGCTTAAATTGAAAAAAACAACAACTGATATTTGCGTGATTGAGTCTTTAATTAATCTTTATCTGTGGCTTATTTGAAGATTGGATCACATTTTATTGCTTTTTTATCACTGGAAATCTGTGTAGTCTAGAATCGGGTTTATCTCACTCTTATTCACAGTGTTTTTGATTGTCAGTTCTTTCACCCAGCTGTGTTGCTCTTTTGCTTCTAACTGGAGTTGGAAATGGCACTCTGAATACCGCTTTTCAGTGAAAAGGTCATCGGCTGTCCAGAATGCATCAGCATGCCATTTTAAAACATGGCAGTGGCCTTTTACGCTTGTGCACCAAGAAAGTTAAGGGCAGTGTTCATTTTTAGGCACTCTTAAGGTCTGTGTACACATTATCTGTCAGACTACTCAGCTGTGTAATATTATGTTACATTTATCCAGTGTTCTTCTTTATAATAATCATTTTTATGTCTTCTAGCTTTGTTTGCTTCTTTTCAGTTTGTAGGAACCACACATTATTACACATCCAGAGACGTTATCCTGTAATTTATTTTCTAATTCTATGTGCTGCCACTAGAGTTTTAGACTTCAGTTTGCTCTCAAGCGAAATTCATTGGATGAAGGAGATGAATGGGATAGAGTTTCAAGGCAGACAGGGAATAAACTAGGCTTATACCGAATTAACTCGGACTTTGTCACTCCCATTAAAAATTTTTTTTTAGCCTCTGGAGTAAGACTGAAAGGGACATGATGGGCATTTGGAAACTTTGTTTAGAGCACTTTGTTTGGAAGTTTGTGTGGTGCGCTTTAAAACCCAATAAGTTTTAAAGTAAAGCATCTGTTGGCTGCTCAGTACTTTGAAAACTCACGCCTTTGCTGATAAGCAGGGAAATGGTTGCATTTAATTAGCCGTGATGAAAGAAAAGTGTTTAAAATGCAGATTGCATTAACAGATAAGTGTTAGCTGATAACTCTAATACGAAACATTTATTTGCATGCCAGTTGATAACGCAGTGTTGACCAAAGGAACATTAGAAACATTGTTTATACAATAAAATATTATAAGTGTAAACTTCCTCTATTGATTGAGGAAGCACTGCTACTCCAGTGTGCTATGTTTTTTTTATCTTTTTTCATCCTCTGAATTTTGTGCAATTGAGTCTTGCATCAAATATTCCAATGTTTTTCCTTTTAATCACTCCAACAACACAGTCCCTTCTCATCTTGTGCTTTTGAAGCCAAAATGCAATCTCATTTCAGATGTAGTCCAGTTTCCCATAGAACGAGTTTAAAGTCCTAGTTTCTTTCCAGTAGCTAGTTAAAGTTGAGCAACATCACCATAGGCAGTCCAGTAACTCCCCATGCTACCTTCTTGACAGGTCGAAAGCAGTTGTTTCAGGCGGCACAAATTGGCATTCTCTTTCTGCATGAATTTGCAGGAGAGATCCCTATTTTTGAGAAAAGATTTGTGGCAAGCCACTCAAAAAAGTAACAAGTGACTAATGCTGTTCAAACATGTCGTTCCAAAAGAGGCCGCTCAGTTGGAACTCTCCCAGAGGGAAGAATAGCCTCGCCACAAACAACCTGAGAGCTATTAGCATGAAGCTCGACAGTCAGGGGGCCCAGCTTTTACTCGCCGTGTCCTTGCGCTCAAGCCATTCAGCAAACAAGCTGTCATTATTCCGCCTGATGAGCCAGCAAACACTAGGCATTGAGAGGTCAAGAAAAACCACAGTCCTGCTCTCATTGTCACGTCCCTCTCATCCTGAATCGTTATATGCCTGTGATGTTTTTCCTTTCTGCTTCTAGTGTTCCCGCTCTGGCCCTTTCGCTGCCTCCTCTTTAAGTCCTGTTAAGATTTACACTGGTCCGACAAAAAAGTGGAAACGCACCACTGCTTTTCTAAGTTCTATATAATGATTCTTTCAACCAGTTGACATGTAAGCGACTTTGACAAACTTGAAATGACATGCTACCATGCGTAACTTCAGTAATAGCAAACTTATAAATAGCATACTTTAGGGGCATATTGATGGAAATTCGGACATTGTAAGTGTAGCAATTTCATTTGAGCTAGCAAACAGCAAGCAAGATATTAAATTGCAGTTTGAATTAGAATGGAGGTCAAATCGATTGAAATTTTGAAAAACAAAATTATGAAGCTATTTATTAATTACTAATTATGTAGCTTTGCTCCCTTTGCTGATGTTAGCGAATTGGTTGTAGAAATATGATTTATAGGCCGGTACATACCCAGCCGACGGTTGGCCGTTGGTTCTCGTCGGGCAGAGGGCGAGCGACCGTTGGGTTGGCGGTTTTTGTGTGTTCCACTCGTCGACTTTCTCGTCTGGCTCATGTCGGCCCAGCATGTTGAATCAGCATCGGGACCGCAGAGAAAACTCTGATTAGATGCCTAGTTTCATGAATCAGTCAGTGCCAAGGGAATTAATAAAGCGAAAGTGAGATGTAAGTAAATGAAGAGGGCAAAAACAGAAGACTGTTCTAATAATACAAGATCTTACAAGCATTCCAATATGTGAATATTGTCATCACAAAAAATAAAAAACAGATTTTTGACGGTTGAAATTTTTTTTTAAGATTCTCTTATGCCACATATGAAGTCTTATAAGTTTTCTTCAGTTTTCTGTTATTTTAAAAAGTTGATAAAAGGACATCTTTATTTGAAACAAAAATTCCTTATGCTCGTATGCTGCATTTATTTGATTAAAAATACAGTAAAAATAGTAATATTACAAAATATTGTAATTTAAAATAACTGCATCCTGTTCAGAAAGTATGAATTGAAAATATTTTGCAGCATTACCAATATCTACTGTTAGTTCTGGTAAATTTAACGTGCCCTTGCTGAATAAAAATATTAATTTCTTTAAAGAAGGTCAGAAAAAATATAGATTATGTTTAATAAATACAAATATTTTAATAATATTTAATCATAATAATCATGTTTAAATAATAAACATTAATAATAATATTGATCATAATAAATTAACTTTTGTGTATTAGAATAAAATAACTTAATTTTCTCAGAATGCATTAGCTATGTTGATTTGTTTTTAGTTAACTTAGTAAATTCTTCTACCTGTTGTTCCCATGTTAAGTTATATTTTACAATTTAAAAAGAAAACTAAAGAAACTGAGGCCTCTACTGGGTCAGGCAATGGAATAGCTGATAACAGCAACCTGCTAAAATGTTCATGTCATGCTTTGGGTAAATGCATCTGTTTTTAAAATGCATTTGACCCGCCAGTTTTAGCTCGCAGTATTTCTGAAACGTTTGATTAATGTCACCTCAGTAGAGATGTCCTTTTTGAGTGTGCAGAGACTGTGCATAATTGCTACTTTCAATATTTAATCGTCAGTGACCTTTAAGTGTGCACACTGGAGGTTCTGCCATGCTAAAAGACTACGCTTTGTTGTTGTTTCCAGTGCCACCATGAATTCCTGATCTCAACATCACAACAAAGGTGGTAATTAAACCACTCAGTGGGTGGAGAGAACTGTCCTATGGATATAATAGCAGCAAAAGGACGTAAATGAACGTTTTTGAAGTCTCTCATCATGAACCGGTTATTCCAACTGATGGATAATTCCCTTGTTCTGTTTCTGCTGCAGTTTTCCACTAGCCAATCAGGATCCACAGTGGCATTACTGAGAGTTATGAATACAATGATGTCAACTTTTGTCAAAAGACGGAGGGACTGAGAATGTATTTGTGCGATTAATTGTTAAATTGCTTCTTGCAGTAGATATAGGAAAGTGTTGGATTATCCCGGAGAGGTTATGTTACTGTATCTATCCTGAAACTGAAGAAAGGAAATACTCTCACCGTTGACTTTCTCCATAGATGATTTTGGTCTTTTTTTTAAGGGGGAGGAGAGTTTACATTAAAACAGACTCAATAATGTGGATTACACCTACTATCGCTTACTTGTATTCAAACACTGGCTTGATCCTCCAGAAACGGTTTCAGAGCAGGCCATTCAATCAAAAAGCAGTGAAAGAAAGTACTGTTAAATAATCTTGTGTCCATCCAAGTCTGTGCTCTAATCCTCTTTTTTTAATGAGCAGCGGTCAGGGATAAGACCCGACCTTGGTGCTTTGGAATGACATTCCGCCTTTAAAGGAGATCACAGAGAAGGGAGAGAAAACGTTTCTTTCACTTAGTCGTTGGTTCTGTGTGCTGTTTTAAATAGTGTTCTGTTTTAAATAGCATTTCTTTCCTTGACATTTGAAAATAATGTATAACATTTGACACTTACAGCTTTTTATGTTGATGAATAAGCTTCGGTTTCATGAATACCATGCGATTAAAATTTTTATTTTATAGATAGATAGATAGATAGATAGATAGATAGATAGATAGATTTATTAAACTAAGTTATTAGACTCATAATACTATTAATTTTTTAGCTAAATTATTCCTAAATTGCTACACATGACTAAATTACTATACTTTATATGTCACACTGGAGCATTTATGACAGGTGTCACACTTCAGCGGCTTGATTGCTCTCAGGAGTCCAATGAAGGGTTTTAGGTCCCTTTCGGGTCATGGAGGTCAGTGGGGCTGCGATAAGGCCTGAAATTTCTGATGAACCTCCTGTAGAAATTAGCGAAGCCCAAATATCGTTGCAGCTCCTTGATGGTGTGTGGTTTGGGCCAGTTTACTACAGAAGATACCTTGATCATCCATGGTTACCTCCTCAGTGCTGATTACGTATCCTATGAGGGAAATCCTGGTCATGTGAAACTCGCACTTGGAGAGCTTGGCATAAAGTTTTTTGTCTATAAGGTGTTGTAGCACGGATCTGACTTGCTGAATGTGTGCCTCTAAGTCCTCGGAATATATCAGGATGTCATCGATGTAAACAATGATGTGGTGGTTGAGCGTGTCGCTGAAGACCTCATTGATGAAGGCTTGGAAGATGGAGGGACTGTTGGATAATCCAAAGGGCATTCCCAGGTACTCGTAGTGCCCGGTAGTGGTGAAGAAGGCTGTTTTCCATTCATTACCCTCCTTTATCCTGATGAGGTCCGAAGGTCTAATTTGGTAAAAATATCTGGCTGAGCGAAGTTGTTTCAGAGCTGAGGGTACCAGTGGCAGAGGGTAACGGTATTTCACAGTGATATTATTTAGGCTGCGATAGTCGATGCAGGGTATCAGGCTGCTATCCTTTTACTTAACAAAGAAAAAACAGTGAAGGCTGGTGATGTGGATGGTCGAATGAAGCCCTTCCTCCTTAATGTATTGCCTCATAGCTTCTGTTTCAGGCTGGGAGAGATGAAACACATGCCCCCTTGTGGGCATGGTTCCTGAAAACAGTTCTATGGAACAATCATGAGGTCAATGAGGAGGTAGTCGGTGTCTCTTTCTTAGTTGAAGGCCTCCTGCGAATCGTGATAGGGAGGTGGTAAGGGATCCGTGAGTGGTAGTGACTGGCTGTGGTGGTGAATGCGTTTTGCCCTCCTGAGGCAATGGTTATGACAGTCTGGAGACAACTGGAGAATGTGCTTGTTGGACCAGGAGATGACCGGGTTATGTTCCTCTAGCCAGGGGAGACTGAGGATAGTGGGATAGTGGGGTGAATGGATGGCAAACAGACGAATATTCTCAGTATGCAGTGAGCTGGTTTGGAGTTCCAGTTCCTCTGTGATGTTACAGACTCTCCCCGAGCCCATAGGACGGCCATTTAGTGCTACCACTGCCACCCGAGGTTCACGTGTAACGAGAGGAAGATTATAGCTCTATAGCAAATGATTCATCAATGAAGTTCCCAGCAGCCCCCGAATCAATCAAAGCAATAGTCTCTATATAACAGTCCTTAAATCTCAGAATAACACTGATTTTGAAAGTATCATGGCTTGGAGTGACACTCACCCGTGAAGGCTAAAGGCGCCAAGGTCGGGTAATTCAATATCTCATTGATTGGGAGGGCTATGGGCCTGAGGAAAGGTCCTGGGTAAACTCCCATTCCCATGTCCCGGACCTCATCGAGAACTTCCACCGGGATCAGCTGGAGAAACCAGCTCCTAGACCCCGCGGACGACCTCTGCGCCACAATAGGTCTCGCTTTAGGAGCCTCTCACAGGGGAGGGGCTCTTTCACGAGCCACACCTCAGTGGCTCTCTCTGACCGTCACTAGCGGGAACCTTCACCTGAATACTAGGTTCCTATCCAGACTCATTTATCTCACGTACCTACCGATTACCACTACAGGTGTAGCTCGTTAACCTACCTTTATAAGTGAGAGGAACAAACTTTGAGATCACGAAGTCTTATTTGCCACGGCTGCATTTCTGAGCGTTCTTTCTACTGAGTTGGATTTACCGTGTATTACCTGAAGTGTCTATTCTGTTATGATCATTGCTGCCCACCCTGACCGACTGCCTGGATATCGACCTGAATATTGTCTACCCTACTTTGCTCTGTTTGTTGTAATCTGCCTAGACCTACTGCATGTTAATCGATCTATATCGAGTATAGCCTGTCCTAGAGTACGTTGCTCTATTTGCTGTGTTTCCGACCACGCCTGTTTGTTTACATAATAAAAGCTTGCTAATGGAGCCAACTGCCTCTGACTCTTTGTCACAACAGGCATATGTTGCATGGGTAAAATAACCAATAATACTCTGATTGGGTCAAAATTATTAGTTTTTTTTTAATGCCAAAAATGATTAGGATATTAAGTAAAGGTTATGTTCCATAAAGATATTTTGTACATTTCCTTCCGTAATTATATAAAAACTATACAAAAAGTAATATGCATCAATAAGAACTTCATTTGTACAACTTTAAAGACAATATTCAGATTTTTTTTTGCCCTATCAGATTCAATATTTTCAAATATTGATATCTCAGCCAAATATTGTTCCATACCAAAAACCATACATCCATATAAATGTAATTTATTCACATTCAGATCATGTACAAATCTCAATTTTCAAAAATGGACCCTTGTGACTGGTTTTGTGGTCCAAATATTTGTGTGAAGTATTTATTAAATAATATTTAAAGTAATGATTAAACAAATTTAATTATTACTACATGTTTGATTAACTAATAATTTTTTTAATTATTAATAAATTATATATACCCTACATACCACGCCCGGTATGTAGGGTATATATATGTATGGTTACAGAGTGCATCCACACAGTGCCCCCAAATGGGATGCACTAAACAAAGGAAGTGCACTTCACATTTGTCCTTTAAAATGTCTAAAGAATGTTAAAACACCTTGCACAGCTGACAGGTGAGAGTGAAGGAGCAGCCCTAGACAGGCTTTATGGGTGAGAAGCTTTTACTGACAGCTTTTGTGGAAGGCCATCTCGTTTTATTGACAATGTGAAAGAAAAAGTCCCCATCATCCTAGACACTCACAGGATTTAGTGCTTTTAGCTTCTACAGCCTCTTAGCGTGTCATTTTTTCTTTTGTAAAAAAGTGCATAGTGAAAGGTATTTTGCAATGAAAAGACAAGCAAGGTATTTTTAGGCACTTCCTCCATCAGTCTGTGTGTACGGGGGGTTGGGACGGCAAGGGACTTAAGCCGGTGTGTAAGAGAACTGACCTTAGCGGCGATTGCAAATGCAGTCACTAGAGCATGGTGCAACTCCCAAGGCTCAGGTTGACCTTTAGCCACAAACACTCTTGATCCATCTCTCCCTGTCTCCTTGAGACACACGTAAATGAGCTGTGCTGACTTCAGTGAATTCCTGCCAGTTCCTCCTCACAAGAGTGCATGGGAATCCTGCTTTTGTGACCCAGGAAGTGAGCATCAGAATGGTTTCCACAACAACCCTGCGTTGCAATGTCTATTTAAAAAGAAGTAAAAAGAAACAAGAGAGATAGAGTGACACATCTAAAAAAATTATGAATTAGATCCATTTCATGTCTCATTTTATTCTCCTACACAAGAACGAGCTAAATATGCTTTTAGTATGTTCACAATTATTACAATTCCTAATAATAATTTAATTGGACGCTATATGTGTGTATGTATATATATATATATATATATTTATATGTAAATAGTGTTCAATTAAATATATATACTGTACACTGTAAAAAATGACCGTGATTTTAATGTTAAAAAACTGTGAAAATGACTGTTAAATGGTTTTTACAGTGTATATATAGCATAATAATTACACACACACAATGATTCAACTGATAATTCAGCTGAACACCATATGCGTGCGTTGTTTTGTGTGTATACAAAAAATGTATTTCAATTAAATTCAGTTCTTTTGAACTTCAGCACTTTTTAACATTGATAATAAGAAAGTTTCTTGAGCAATGTTTAGCATATTAGAATGATTTATTAATGATCATGTGACACTAAAGACTGGAGTAATAAATTAATTAATAAATTAATAAAGGAACTAATAAATTCATCATAGACTTAAGTTATTTTTAAAAATATATTAAAATAGAAACAATATTTAACAATATTGTTTTTACTATAATGATACACAAAAGATACAAAAATCTTATGGATCCTACACTATTGAATGATAGTGTACTGTAGAATTTATTTTGTAATAACTTTAAAAAGTAAAGGCACGGGCAGTCCAGGCTGGTTTGTCTGAATGATGGTGGGCACCGTGGGCCCCTCGCACTTCTTAGTGACCAAATAAGGGCAGTCTGCAGACTCAGTGCTTACGGAGGAGACAGGGGGCACAGAGTTGGCACAGCTCAGGCTTAGCAGAGTCTTCGGTCTCATTCAAAACAAATCTGTACATCAAAAGCCGATGACATGCTTATTATGTTCTGGTGAGAGACAAGACATGCTATGTTAGGACTGTAGGGACTGAGTCCACAGAGGAGCTTAAAGGCATACGTTATTAGTGACATCATAATTTCTGTAATGTATAAAGTGATGAACAATTTATACAATTCAACTCTGTGCATCTTATTGAGCTTGCATGTGCACGTAATTAATGCATATGTAATTACATTATTGCTTTTTTTGTATCAAAGTTTGTAATTTTTCATGAAAATATCTTCTGGTGAAACAACAGAGTGAAGTATACCAGATACAGATGTAAAAAAAACAACAACAACATTACTTAATTTAATTTAATAATTTTATTTTATTTCCCCAAAATATTCTGATTAAGAAGTAAGGATAGAATACAGTGTCAGCATTTAAGCGTTTTTTTAAACAAGGTGATATAAAGTGTGCTTGTTTTAAAATTATGTTCTACAGGATAATGAAATTAGTAGTTTAGTTTTCTTAACATATTGCTTTCAGCAACCAGCGTATCATCAAAGAGAAATGGGGAGGAAATATAATTTTAAGCTGTTTCTCAAAGCAGTGGGTAGTGCCTGCACTTTAAAAGGGGGTTCAGGAAAAATCATTAGACTGTGACCTAGAAAGAAGGACCTTGAGAAAACACTGGTTTTAACGAAACACCCCTGCTCAGCAATCTTAACCTTCAGTTGTAGATTAACTGGGAGGTTTTCCTTGAACACTTTGAAGTCAGTTTATTCAGCTGAAACACAATCACGCCTCCAATACCTGAACTGTGGGCCGGATCTAGAACAATGGTAGGCCGTATGTTGGTTGAACATGACTTATCATATTGCATTTAAAATGGTGTATGTGCATTAAAAACAAAGCTTGAGGTAGCCTTTCTGTGGGAAAGACGTGTTGTGTGTGAGATTGCCTCTAGAAAGGCTCTTTGAAGGTTCCTTGCAGATAAAGTCAAGTGAATGTGTGAACGTGTTGGTTTTTATTTGCTTTTTCAAACTGACAGTCACGCTATTGTATACGTTTAACTGAATAAACTTTCTATAGCATTTGAACTTGCCGCTTAATGTCTCCCACACACAAAACAACGCCTATACAAACCTCCAAGGAGACTATTTAGTTCATTTTGTGCAACCAAAGGTCTTTTCGATTTGCACTGAGGAGAATGCGATTAAGTTTTGAGTTGCTACTTCGACATATTTACTGTACTTTGTCATTAGGAGGAACAAAGCCTCAAGAGACAGAATGACATTTCACGTCTTTCCTCAAAGGTGAAGTGAATCCTGTTTATTCGCCATGTCACAGGCTTCGGCGAAGTCCACAAAAATCTTTGAATTCTGCGAATCTCGAATTCTCTTTCATCAAAAGTGCGTTGACACAGCCAATTATTCTGCAAAATGTCGGACTTTGAAGATGAGCCAGGTACTTCAACTCAGATCTGAATCTTCTGTCATTCTCGGTTAATTTCTTCGATCTGACAGGATTTCATCGAACTGATTTTCTTGCAATTTAGAGATGTTTTCCCAGAAAGCAGCTTTCACTAATGCTTCAAATGCAACTCTGTTATTGCAAAGGTTCTTGTTGTTTTCTTGATCCTTATTTTTTAAGGTTGAAACATTTTAGACAACACACTTTTAAAGGGTATTTGTTGAGTTTTTTTATTTTTCTTTTGTGAATCTTTTTTATTGGCCATGCTAGATGTTAGGATTTATGTATTTTTCTGGGATTTAAAGGTGTAAAAATACATAGAACAGGTGCTACTATTCAGCTTTACACACATGGACATTCATGTGAACTATAAAACACCTGGACGTGTGCGTCTCGCCCTTTGCATGAAAGGGAAATGGGGTTCACTGAATGTGATGGGTTTGCAGAGCATGACAAGTGGACAGTGGAGGAAGGAGAGGAGGAGTGTGGGGTGGGTATGGTCTGTGTAGTGCTGCCAAAAGCAAACAAACCGCAGTCCACTGATAGCTCAGTACAAAGAAGCCAGAACAGAACAGACCTATAGATTAAAGTCTCTCTCTTTCTCTTGCACACTTCCTCTCTATCTTTTATTCTCTCTTAACATGCCAGCTGGACTGGACTGGACACACGATAAATGCCAAATGCTGATTGGACGCGTCTGTCATACAGATCAAGCTTTCTGTTTGTTATACAAAGATTTTTTTGTGTGTATAATTCTTGCCATTTTTTGTTAAAACAGGAAGGATATTGGACGTACCATATTAATAACTAAACTGTTATCTAACATAAAATTAACAATGAAAAGCTTGAAAAGCAGTTAGTTTTGAATGTGTAATATCACCATATTTTCATCTTTAAAATAGCAATTTTTTTCAGTTGTATTCTGCAGTTGCAGAAGTCTGCAAATATACTGTATGTAAAAGAAGTAAAATTATATGAAACAATTATAAAAACAGTATTAAATAAATCAATGAAAGCATGTGTGTTCGTGTATATGTACAGTGTATATACATATACTGTATGAAAATAGTTTATTTGCAAAAATAGATAACTTTTTTTTTTTATTATTATCTTATCACTTTTACTTTATTGTATCTGAATTATTTATATTTTATTTATCATAGACTGACAAGACACATTGCATTTTTAATATGTAATATATGTATTTATATTATAGGTCATTATTTTGTATAATAGTTGTGTTTTGTACAATAGTTACCCACCTTCTGTGCATAAAACCAAGGTCAAGGTCAAAATGCCATAAAATTCCAATTTTGATTTTGTTAAACCATAACTTGTATTTGCATAATTCTACCAGAATTATGAATATTTAAGTTAACATATATTGTAGAGATATGTTTTAAGTTTTTACTATAGGTTTTTATTTTGTATAATAGTTGTGTGCCACATTTTGTGGATGAAATGGTTACCAAAGCTTACCAGCAAGCCACAAAATTCCAATTTTTATTTGATTAAACTTCATCTTGCATTTACATAATTGTATCTGAATTCCGAATATTTAATTTAGCATAGATGGACTAGACATATTGCATGTTTCTATTATTTGCATCACTACATGGGAAATAAAGCCATGTTTGTGTGTGTGTGTTTGATGTCTGTGTGTGCAGATTGTAACTGCTAGGGATGCCCTCCAGGAGCGAGCCCTCACTTTGAATCCCACTTCAAACGCTGATGATAAAACAGACGAACACAGATAGAAAGCAGACAATCCTTTTTTATTTTAATTAGAAAAGAAGCAATTAGACCTGCGCTTCCCCTCGCCTCTGCATCACAGTTTTTGACTGATATCAAACTGTTCTTGTTGAGATGAATAAGGTACCCTCTATGAATTGGAGGAGTCAGCTCCGTTAAATCTCAGAGGGGCATATTAAAGCTATTACTTCAAAGAGAAAGCCTTAGAATACTTCTGACAAAAAAACAGATAGAGCCGAGTCTAACTTTTGCACATTTGTACCTGGATTGATACAATCAGTACATGGCAAACAACTCCATTCAAATCATAACTGCACCTTTGATATTAATATTTACCTGACTGCATGTTTGATATGTTTCTTCTGTTTGCTCTGTAGGGGGCAACAAGCTGAGAAACCAACATTTTCGCCTAAACTGGGCTTGGATCTCCCTGGAGAAAGAGTACTACCAGGTGGATGAGGAGAACAAGTTTCTGGAGGTGGTCTTGAGACGCAGAGGTTACCTTGGCGAGACTTCATTTGTTAGTAAGTGAAAGGGCTTAATTTCCCATCATGCACTACTGATAAGATTTTATCAAGCCCCTTTGTAGTGGTTAATAACCGTGACCTCTAATTTGCTGATTGGGGTGTCTTTTTAACATTATTTCAGACTCTTTGAACTTCTATTGATGTTGCTCCTCATGTCATTAGATTTGGTTGCTTGATTTGCATCAAGGCCATCCTTCCATCCACACTGATAATACTCGTTTTTATGACTCAAAATAGTGAAAATAAAAATCAGCAAGACTAATATTATTCATTTTCCCCTCACATGAGAAAGGTCATAGGTCAAAGTCGCATGCTATATATTCACAAAAACGCACATAATTCAAGGCAACTTTACTATAATGAGTGTTGAAGAGATATGCTGAGTTTTGTATAGTCCAGAATTCCTCCAGAATATTTAAATTAATCATAGCCATTTGCTGTCAAGTATTTTTGGTGACTACTTAACTTTTTTGACCAGCACTTACCCTGGTATACAAAAGTCTACATGCGGTAGTTACACAAGTTATATATCTCTTGTAGCACTCTATAGTCTCTTTCTCTTTTTCATTATTTTGCATTCATTTATTGTTTGACTCTTCTACCATTCAAATATTTAAGTTAGATTTATATATTTATTTAAAGAAATTAGTACTTTTATTCAGTATAGTGGCCGTTTCCACAAAAATATTAAGCTGCACAACTTTAATATTTAACTATGATTTGCAGTTTTTATTGCAGTTGTAATAAACAAATTCAGTATGTTTTTTATTAAACCAGTTAAATAAGATTTTTTTAATGTGTAAAAATAAAGATATCTTTAAAATTTTGAATGGTAATACAGAAAATCATAGTTCATAAGTGTTCTGGAAGAACAGCTAAATTTAATGAGTTTTAGAAAGATTAAGCATGATTAAATGTATTAGATTTTATTCCAAACCTACAATAGCTTAGTATAAAGTTTATTACTAGTTTAAAGTATTTGTACAATGTTGTAAGTACTGTATTTGTATATGCTTTGGAAAAATTGCTCTCACTGAAGTAAAAATTCACCTGAGAGTCATGGAAATGTTACTCCTTAACAGAAAATTTCAGCTTCTGGAATGAATGTTTATCCGATTTTAGGCTAAATCAATTCCAGCAGCCCAACAGAGCTTGGCATTAGCAATACCAAAGTCATGAGTTTGATGCCCAAAGAGCATCAGGGTTTGATTCATGCCCAAGAGGGAGTTTCCATTTGCATGAGCTACAAATTGGTGTGGAAAACACTCTAAAAATGAGAGTTACACTGTCAGGATCACACTGACAGCCCTCCACAAGCTTTGGCGAACAGATGAATATTCCATCTGCATGCTGAGCTTGACCACCATTCCACATCTCACCTCGGTTCCGGTCCAGGGCCTCTCGATAAGACGAGCTGCTGGCCTGCTGTTCATCTGCCACTCGCTGGGTCTGGATCAGAGGCCTTCCTGTACTGAAGTGGGGAGATGAGGAAGCCTTTGAAATGATGATTTTCATTCAATTATTTTTTAGATTTTTTACTCTCTTCCTCAGTTTCTCTTCAAGGACTGATGTTCTCTGAATAATTGCTTTTTACACAAGCACGTTACATGACATGACAGGACCCCTCCTTTTTTGTGATGTACCTTAATATCAAAGCGCTTTTTTGTAAATTTGCTTCAAATAAGTAATTTTTTTCTTCTTCTTTGGCAACCCAATTTTTCCTCCTTTGCCAAAGCTTTCTCCCAATCTGTTCTTTCCTCTTGCAGTTTTCCTGAAAAATTATTCTTCCCTCTAAGGTTTTTTTTTGTGGGATGTATAAATATCTCATTTTACGTTAGTGACCTTTGAGATTTCTGTGGTGGGGAGATAGGGTTGATCGCTAGCTAATAATGCCCACATGGCAACACCTGCTGTGAAGCTGCTGGCATCGTACAAACCTTTGTCAACACAAGTGGACAGAGATCTTCCAGTGGGACTGCCAGGCGAGGATGAGCATCTGATCTTCTGAGGGATCTGGAAGGACTAGACTTTATAGTTTTGACTTTATTCTCTTTCCAAAGAACAGCAGACTGCACTGTTTGAAGCTTTTGTTACAGAATGGTTGCGTCACGCACATTGCAATGTCTCTACATTGGCTGTTAACAAAGCTCTTCTGTGATTTATAGAAACACAGACGAGGTGATATAAACAGGAGTTTTCTCAGTCCCTTAACAGGGGTCTTCATTTGCTAGCACGCCTACTTGTATACAGCAGTTTGTTGAAAAGACACTAACAATGTTTTCGTCAGGGTACATCTGTAAAACATGTTCCTTTCACTCCAGTGCACTATAAAAGATAGATTTTTATTTACTGTATTTACTGACATTTTTGTGTTATTTTGTTTATTTTAATAGTTTTAGTTAAAATCTGTTTTTTTAGGTTTTCTTTTTCTGACATCTGCAGAAATTTAATTATTCCAATAAAATTATTATTTTTATCAATTGTATTTTTTATAAATTTATTGTATAGTTTTTAGTATTTATAGTATTTAGTATTTATTTAGTATTTATATATACAGTATATATATATATATAGAGAGAGAGAGAGAGAGAGAGAGAGAGAATTATATATTGAACCATAAGCTTATAATTTGCTTACATTTCTGTTTTTCATTCTTAAGGTATTGGTACCAAAGATGGTACTGCTGAAAAGGACAAAGACTTCAGAGGGAAAGCCCAAAAACAAGTCCAGTTTAACCCGGGTCAGACCACTGCTACCTGGAAAGTGCGCATTTTATCAGACAGTCTGTATGAGCAGTCCGAGACCTTCCAGATTGTCCTGTCAGAGCCTGTCATGGGAGCACTGGAGTTCCCAGAGGCAGCAACCGTGGAAATTGTTGACCCCGGAGATGGT
Organism: Enteromius viviparus; assembly: GCA_032353835.1. Lineage (NCBI taxonomy): Eukaryota > Metazoa > Chordata > Actinopteri > Cypriniformes > Cyprinidae > Enteromius > Enteromius viviparus. The sequence goes on along the minus strand of JAUCNO010001092.1, from coordinate 1,625,123 downwards.
GAGCTCACAGAAAACAAAAAAAAATCAAAACATGGGTTCCAGGTGCTGGGAATGAGTTAGGGTAGCAACAAAGGTTGGTATGTGGGTTAAAAAGACAGCCTTATGCAGAAAAACGCTAAGCAAACAAGTACAGACTTCTTACTTGAAGATTTACATTTTTTTTATTTAACTCACTTACGCTTACTAGGGCTATGATTATTTGATAAAAATACTCTAAAACAGTGTAATTTTATTTTTCAAATTCAGTGGGGGAAACAGTCTTCCATATTGTAGATTTTAGATATCAGTCAAGTATCTGAACTCAAATATCAAATATTAAAATCAGCATGGAATGTCATTGTAGTCTATTTTACTTCTGTGAGCGGAGTTAATTCTAACTGATACAGATGAGAAAATGTACAACGGGACTTGATGTTATCAATTAGTATTAATTGGATTTCCTAAAAGTGGTTGGAGACGATGGGTTGAAAAATAAAAGTGATTGGCTATGTCAGCCAAAAAGGACAGCAATGATGAAACTTAGATAACATGTATTTAGGCAGTAAATTAGGTCTGTTTTATTGCATTTTTACTCTAGATGAATAACAAAATTAGAAGTATTGCTTTTGAGATTTCATTTGCTGAGCTTTTCCTTGCAGACACTGTAATAATTTGTGCATGAGACAAATAGGAGACCAAGCAAAGGGAAGCCAGAAAAGGTGGAAAAGGATTGTCGGCGGGAACGGACATTACAGCTGTCACCCGTCTGTACATTGCAATCATAGCATAATATCTCCAGAATAACATCCTGGTGCCTCCTCATCAAAACACAGCAGTCAAGCCTCAGAAGTTGTGACAGGATCTACGGCTGATTTAGCAGAAGCAGTCCCTTTGTTCTCTGATCTGACTGAATGAGCGCTTTCTCCATAGATCTCTTGCACTGCTTAAGATGGCAAAACTGACACCTGATTTCCCCTAAAATACAAGACATATACATACACACACATCCTTTTTAAGCCACATTCATCAAAGATCAATTTCGATCTTCTCAATCTTTTTTTTCAGTGCTTACTTAAGAGGATAACATTACATAGTCTATTTGAGCTGAAGTACAGAGATCGATGAGAGGCACATAACGCTGCAGTCACTGTGGCCTCATATGACATTTATCAGTTACAGAGATATGTCTGTGTTGCTCCTTATTCGCAAGGACATAAAAACAACTTGGTACCACAGTCTGAAAGGTTAAATCTCATTTAATTATCTTCAACCTCTAAGTGCAAAGAAAGCTTTATGCAGATTTGAACAAGGAATATAATTGAGTCTCTTTTGAAAGAAAACCCACATAGCTTTGTGTCCTTAGATAGCTGCTCAGCCATATATCTTCTCAATAGTTCCTGAAAATCAAGTCTTATGCACATAAAGGGGATTTATTTGTGTGAAGTGGTGACCGTGCAGTCGGCAAGAGTTTTGAACCCACAAATGCTCACAAATAATATGAACTTTTATGTGTCTTCTGGGTTTTCAACTAGGATTCATGTGATTGTTTTAGCCATTCCAAACCCATCTGATAAGGTTGTTCGTATCTCTCCCGCTGGAAAACATCAATGGTTGAGGATTTTTTTATCATGAAAGTTGGGTCTGTTAAATTATAATACGGTTCTGAACCTTTTGACAGCAACAGAGAGAGATCAATCCTGCTTTAAAAACATTGTAACAGAATCTAAGTTAAAAATAAATGTTTAAAAGGATAGGAATGGATAAGGAATAAAGTGTAAAGTTCTGAAAGAACTTCAGATCTGAAAGGAAACCGATTCCACCTGGACTCCTCAGACAAATGGTGCTTTCAGTTACTTCACAAAGTATTTTGCATGTATTTGTGCTAAATTTGATGCTTGCTTTTTGCCCTAGAATCCACAGTGTTCATCCCACAGGCTACATACTCGATTGAGGAAGATATCGGAGAACTTCTGATTCCTGTTCGAAGATCTGGAGATGTCAGTCAAGAGCTCATGGTTGTCTGCTTCACACAACAAGGTTCATTTTAATAGAAAATTAACTTAAGAATTGTTCGCACCAAAATGAAAATTTTGTCATCCTCAAATAGTTCCAAACCTACAAGAAAGAAGATATTGTGAAAAAAGTTTGTATCATCATTAAAAAAAAAATATTATGGAAGTCAATGGTGACCCAAAAGAGCCTGGTTACAAACTTTTTTAAAAATATCTTGCTTTGTGTTCGGCAGAACAAAGAAATGTGAGTAAATGATGACAGCATTTCCATTTTTTGGGTGAACTATTCCTTTAAAGGTATTCCCATTACTTACAGTACAAACCAACTCCAACTTCATGAATTTAAATTTTTAAGCTCAAACGATTTCTGCAACTACATTTTTTAACTTTTAAGTGGTGTTTATCCCTGACTAAACCTGTGAGATTCAATTTGTATGCTCACAACTTCCTCTAATCTTCCCTTTATTCTCATCCATGCAGGTACAGCCAAGGGCACGGTTCCCACCATGGTGCTTTCCTATTCTGACTACATTTCTCGACCTGAGGAACATCACAGCGTGCTGCGTTTCGATAAGGGTGAGACAGAGAAGCACTGCCGCGTGGTCGTCATCGATGACTCACTCTACGAGCCAGAGGAAAGCTTTAATGTGACCCTCAGCATGCCCATGGGTGGCCGTCTGGGTCAGGAGTTTCCCACCACCAGGGTCACCATCCTGCCTGATGCGGATGATGGTAAGATGCTTCACTAGGCTGGATGGGTTAAACTTTTTTGGTTTGCTTGCTATTGCTATTTATATAAGTTTTGTAACGTTTCACCAAGAGAGCAAGTATAGTTTGAGTTTGATGATCAGAGGACTTAAAAAAATGATCCAGTGTGACTCAGTTCTGCAGTGCATAGCAGTGTTGTCATATTACGTTAAAAAAGTAATTAGTTACAGTTACAAATTACTTCTGCCAAAAAGTAATTGAGTTA
>JAUCNO010001092.1:1607982-1622059 GCA_032353835.1 Enteromius viviparus | reverse complement strand
CTCATGCGAGATCCCATATGTAACGTCTCCGTTCCCTCCTTCAGGGAACGTGGGTTACGATAGTAACCTAGACGTTATATACTTTTTCAATTTATTTAATTTTTTAACAATTAAAAAACTCAATTTAATTCCACATCTTTTACATTATATGAAATACATATTTAGACAATGGACACAATCAAACACACAAAACTTTTTGTGAAACAAAGCCCATGTGGTCACTCACAAGACCAATCAAACATTATGTCACTGTGTGGGAGGTTTCTTAAGAGAGAGATGAAAAACAGCGACTTTTTTCATTATCTAATGGACACTGAAATAGAAGGTATCCTTTTATTTCTTCTAAAGCTGTGGTAAATGCTTAAATAGTTAGAATCTACCAAATACAAGATTGCAGGAATCACTACTATTTATGTTTTGCATTACGCAGCTATGCTAATCTGGTTTTCTCATTTTAAGCATAAGCCTAAGATGCTTCAACTTGGCAATATATTCCTTAATATGTTGTATATGGTTTGATATGTCATTATACATGCTTTCATGTATAATACTATTCAGTTTTGTGCTTTCCTTTTTTTTTCTTGCAGCGTACACAAGTTGGTAATTGCCAAGCATTTCTAGAGTCATGACCCTCACTAATATCACTGTCTTTACTGAATTCTACCTGCTGGGATTTCCAGGACTCCATCCACAGTATTATGGAGCTGTAGGAACCCTTTTGTTCTTTGTCTACTTGACACTTACAGGAGGAAACATCTTTATTATTGCATTTATTGGTTATGAGAGAAGCCTTCAGAAACCCACCTATTTGATCTACTGTATTCTTGCAGTGTCTGATCTTGCTTTTGGAACTGTCACGCTGCCTAAAGTCATAGCAAAATATCTTTTCAGTATCAACACTATATCATTTCATAGTTGTTTTGTGCAGATGTTTCTTATTCACTACTTGGTGAGCTCTAACGCTTTTGTCATACTGTTAGTTGCCATTGATCGGTTTGTTGCAGTACGTAACCCACTGAGATACCGTGTCCTTATTACAAACAAGACCGTTTTTATTGTATGTAGCATGATTTGGACAATGCTGATTCCTCTGATAGCAGTCCTTGTTCATCATGCCTTCGATGAGCCCTACTGCAATTCCAACATAATAATCCAAATCTATTGTGAACGAAATGCAATCATTAAACTCTCTTGTCAAGACATAAAACAGAAAAGGCTGTTTGCATTTTCATGTGCCATGTTTGTTCTTTTGAGCCCTTTTACTTTTATTATTTTTTCTTTTATTGGCATCTTTACGTCTGTTTTCAAAATCTCAAACATTCAGGCTCGATATAAGACATTATCAACTTGTACTCCTCAGCTTTTTATTGTTTTTCTGTATTTTGTCCCCAGATGTGTTGTATATACATTTGATTTGACAACTGCAGTCACTCCTGACCTTCGGATTATGTTAACTTTTTGTTACAATCTGCTTCCACCTGTTGTCAATCCAATAATATACTGCTTCAGAACAAAAGAAATCAAAGATGCATTAAGGAGGAGAATTAGACAGAGAAAATTTAGCATGCAGACAGCCATGTTTTTGGGTAGAGCCTAAAATATTTAAATGTTTATAATATACATAATCAAAAAATGGTACAAAATCTGTCACTTATGACAGTACACTTTCAAATATATGAATATCAATAAAATATGAATATGAATACCTTATAAGGTATATAATACTACCTATAGAGTACATAACTGTATATACTAGTACCGTTTGAAAGGGCATGTGATTCACAACATTTTTTCCTGACTGTACCATATGTATTTTGCAGATATTTCCTATTTCCTTGTTATTCTGTCTGTGAAAGTTTTAATCAGACTAATGATTTTAATGAAGTAAAAATCCAGTATGTCCAAAAGGTGTTTTGACTTGTTTTGCTTACAACAACCAGGATTCCCTTGGTTACTCCTTGGTTTACTTCAAATTAAAGGACCTTTAAAGGTCCTTTTTGAAGACCTTTTTAATATGAACATTAAGACAAAACGTCTCATGGAAATCACACATTATTTTACAAACATATAATGTAATATTTAATTTGTTTAACAATTTATTCTGAAGCAATATTTTATCTTTTAGCTACAATTCTTAGCTTTTACATTTACATCTATATGTTTTGGTAACACTTTATATGAACCCTGTATTTATAACACATTATAAAAGTCTTCTTACAAGGCATTATAATGACTGCATAATGCATTAAAAATCCTTATAATGTGTAATAACATTGCATGTATAAAATCAATTATAATACATTATAATATTTACATATTTGTGATTAGAAGCTTTTAAAATAGGGAAAATGTGAAAGTGTTTGATGGTTTCTAAATTCATCCCTGTTTGGATCCTAAGGAATGAACGGAGCTAAGACAAACGCTAACATAGTGGTGCCGCGTGCTAGAGCTATTAATGTAATAAATCAATGTTTCTGTAATTTCAATTCATTAGCTAAAATTAGCTGTGGAGATAATACTGAACTGAGGAGAAATACTTTAGCCGCATCTGTGTTTGTTCTTTTAGCCCCTCTAATAGTAATCATATTTTCATAATTTTCGTATAATCAGATCTGTTTTCAAACTCTTAAGTGTTCAGGCCTGATTTAAAACATTTTCTACATGCACCTCTCAGTTTTCAATCATATGCCTTTACTTTTTGCCTAGATATACTGTACAGATATGTGACATAACCACTGATATACCTACAGATGTTCGGATTGTGCGTGTTATGTGTTACAGTATTCCCCACCTGTTGTTAATCCAATGCTTCACTGTTTGAGAACTCAGGAATATCAAGGCAGTCTCCATAAAGAGAATGAGAGGAAAAAAAGTCAACCTTCAGCTGAAACCATCTTAATGCTCAGACAAAGAAAATAATGAACCTGTATATGTTATATAATGCTTTTTAACAAATATTGCAGAGTAAGGATATTTTACAAACTTTGAATTACATTTTTTAACCATCTTCACACCATTTTTATCGCCTAAGAAGAAATTAAAACATATTCATCAATGACATCAAATCACTCTTTACTGTAATTTTTTTTTTTTTTTTTTTTACATTTGCTTGTGTTTTGTGAATTTTTTATAATTATCTTTTTTCATATGTTTATGAATCAAATAAAAATAATTTTTCTAAAGTTTTGTACACAGTTTGAAGTGAAGTGAAGTGACTTGTGGCCAAGTATGGTGATTTGTAATTTGTGCTCTACATTAAACCCATTCAACGTACCTGGCTATTGAGATGATAGTCAATGATATCACAAAAATTCAATTTTCAAAAAACTTTTTTTTTCTGAGCACATTGGAAACATTAAATCCTTTTTTAATAATTTAACCTTACGGGATTTCAAAGTGTATTAACTACTTTATGCCTTGTCTGCATTTTTAAAATGTATTAGCATGTGCATAAAATGTACAGCAAACATAAACCCAACAACAACATGATAGTTGACCACATCTCTAAACGGTGAAGAGGCCTTTAGAATAATTTTTTTTTTTTTAGATGCAGCTGAAACAGCAGGGGGAATCAAACTCAACCAAGGTTCAACTGTATTTGCTCTGCCATAACACAAAATAATGTTAATATTTAATATTTACTTAATACAGCTGAATAGTCAACGGTATCAGGTAGTAGGCCTAAGTAAAGGTCTTTCTTATTTAATGTACACTCTTACAGTGAAAAGACATTAGATGACCACTAGATGGTGCCCAAACTCTAGTAGAGTTTTTTTTGTTTGCTTCTTCATTTTATCAAACCGCAAAATAGCACTATTGATTCTGGTCAGTCCTGTGATTAACTAAATGAAAAATTAACATTTAAGTGATATATTTTGGATTTCTGAATAAAAAACAATAACCAATATTCACCCTATTTTTTAAGAACATCCTTAGTTCTTACATTCTTACATCCTTAGTAATTTAGGTGTCAGATAAACTGAAATTTCACTGAAATTCTGATCGAGGTATCTCTTGTGGCCCATGGGGTGTTCAATTTATCAAACTAGTCTGTTAGGAGTTGGTTGCAGTTTGTTTTCTTTTAAATGACAGCAACCACTACTTCACCCACAACCTCTTTTGTTTTATTCACACATGCAAATAATAACACAAAAAAAAACATTTAATAAAAGTAAAATTTGGATTTTGAATATAGGATCATTAGGATCATTTTTTCCCCAGTTTTTGAGAGTTGTTGTCTGTTGGTGCAGTGTGAACATTTTCATAAGATTGTAAACTTGAGCCAACTTGAGTCGTCTTTTTGAAGTTTGTCTGTGCGATTTCCCAAAGCATTTTTTATGGTGCAGAAATAGGCTTCCATATAAATGTCATCACTCTGCAGTTAAAGTTTAAATAATGTTTTAACAAGGTTTGGAAATAGCATGTTCAGATAATCAACTTATTGTTAACACAACAGTAGAGAAGATATATTTTAAGTTTATGAATTTAATAATTATTATAATTATCCTGGTAGCCTTTGGGGAACATCAAGTATCTATGATTAAAAATGAATATTAGTTCACACTGACAGAAATGAGAGTCTTTTCCAATATGTTTTAATTGATTTTAACTTTTTAATGTCTAATATCTGTTGAGTCGAATTCTTATATTTAAACAGTGAATTAGAAAAATATGACATTATGGATAAACCACCAAAAGGTGGGAGCAATGTTAATAAATGAGTCATTGTGATTAAAGTAATTCAAACAGTTGATTCATTCAGAAATGACAGACCGTCATGTTGCCCGTAGAAGAAAACAGTGCTATGCTAGGCCACAAGGGCACTAAGTTCTTCTAGTTCTATGTAGCATGCATTAACACACAGTATCATGCACTCTGGGCAAAACACGAATGTCGTTTTTGAGATTTAAGGATTTCCCTATTTATTTAGATAGGCCGTGGTCTTGTTTGAGCTACCTGGACATTACTGGACATTCCTAAAAGGGACGTTGGTTGTGTTAACCAAACGAGCCGAGAGCACACACATCCAAAAACACATTTTTCATTCATAAAGCCGTAAGCCGGTACAAAAGAAATGTACCTTGTGTAAATATGGGCGTGAAACATTCTTTGTTCTTTTTGGCAAACTGATGTTTGACGTTTTGAGGCACTGCCATATTTTATTAATATTAGAATATTATTCCTTTTTATAGCCTATGTTGCTGCAGGGACGAGCAACTGGCAGCCACTTGTCTTTTAGTACAGCCCACTTGATCATATTTGACTCAGATTATTCGTTTTAAAACATTTAAAAAGTAAGTAACGTAAAGATTGCATTCAGTATATGATGTTAATACTATATCCAACCAGGAGAGGTCGCTCTTAATCATTGAATGAATCAGGTGAGTTGAGTGTCATTGAACAAACAAGGGAAATGCATATTAAAAGAAAATTTAAGTGTTTTTGACCTTGCATGCATGTCAACGTATTATTTGTGACTGCCAAAACTAAAATATGAACATTTCATTACCCATAATAGGGGCACTTTAAATCACCATCAAACCACTGCACAAACAATGGGGGCATCAGAGTTGCACTTTGATTTCAAAGGTAAAATTCACAGTAAACAAACTTTTTTGCCAAATGCAGGACAGAAATGTTTGCATCAAACTATGTTTTGAGGGTTTCCGTTGGTCCCCAAAAATTAAGTTAAATTGTTTAAATTTACCGCCATGTAAAGTCTTAATTGAAGCAAAAAGTGTTAATATGAGGTCCTTCATTTGGGGAAGGAAAGACGAGAATTGCTATATAGATTAATATGATGATTAACTATTGTGCCCAGGGGCCTCTGAATTCTTAATCCGGGCCTGAGTAGTAGTCTACTACGGCCTTGAAGTAAACAAACATTTTATGGCCCTACGCCTTCAACAAACAATATATTGTAAATATATCAGATGCATACATTAGACCAAATAAATTGTAGTTGCTTTCAGGGTGTGAGGAGATTTTCAACCAGCATAACAAAAAAAATAATTTCTAAGAAATGTCTAAGAAAGAAGCATTTTATTAATGGCATTATTAAAAAAATGCAGACACATGGCATAAAATAATAGCCTACATAAGTGTTTTATTTATTAGATTGTTTTCTTTTCTCGTTGCCTTTGCTCCGGACCGCTGCCCTCCCTGCTGTGTTTTATTATGACCAGGATTTCTTGTAAATCACATGACTATGATGTTTTTGCCAAGCTTTCCTTTCTCCCATCCTCTTCTTTTTTTTTTTTACTTAGTGTCATAGCCCATTTTTGTGAAGGTGGGAAATAGCCTTTGTGCGCTGAGTTAGTTGGTAGGTGATGTTAGTAGCTGTCCTAATGGAATAGGCACATAGGAAAAAGTACCACAGCAAAATGATCTGCTCTTTGTTTTTTGCGTTTTTTGTTTTTCTAACAATAGATGCACAGAGACCCACGTAAGTACTACAATTAATGACTATATTTTTTAGAAATTAGACATTTTTCATGAATGTTCTTCTATCCTCTCATTCATGTATAGATGCCTAATTGTTGCTCCAAATAAAATTCATGTGGGAGTAGAAGAGACTGTAGGCGTGCAGCTTCACGGAGCAACTAAAGCAACTAGTATGCAGCTATACTTTCAAGACCAGATCTCTCAAAAAATTGTGTCCAAACTGAAAACTATAGTCCTCAATAATGACAATGACTACCAGGCTTTAGTAAAACTTAAGGTATGTCTGTACACTTCGTATTTAGTAAAAGTCTTAAATTGTGTTTCTCAACTTTCAATGTCTTTTCTAACTCATGTACCAGGTTGATCATAGCTTGTATGGAAGTACAAAAGTAGACACGTATGTTCAACTTGCAGCCTCAAGCAGTGATGTCTTTGTTAGCCAAAACATACATTTAAAAAAAACCAGCATTTTTTTGTCTACAAAAAGAGGGTATATTTTCATCCAAACAGACAAGCCAATTTATAATCCAGGAGAAACTGGTATGATAATTTATTTTCTTATTTATTGTTAATATTATTTTTTATTTACTAAATCTTACTAGTATTAAAAATTGCCACTCTTGTTTAGTCTCTCTTTATTCTGTGTTTCTTAGTCAAATACAGAATCTTCACCCTAGACAACTACATGGTCCCCATAAAGGATGAAATCCATGTTCAAATAACTGTAAGTTGTTTCTGTCAATGATGAAATGCAAAGTTGGACTCCCAATTACCTGGAATGAGCAGGCTTTTTTTCCTTTTACAGAACTGCAAAGGCTTTATTGTTTACAATCATATTTTGATGTCTGACCAAATTTTGGAAAAAACTATCACAATACCAGAAATAGAGCAGTAAGTAAACTGCATGAACAACATATAAAACACTAAACAACGTCTAGGTTACGAACGTAACCCACATTCCCTGAAAGAGGGAACGGAGACGTTATATATGGGAACTCGCCAGAGAGACCTATCTGCTTTGAGCTTTTACTAAAGGCCAATGAATATTGACCCTAGAGACGTGGCAGGAGAAAGTGTAACGTCTCCGTTCCCTCCTTCAGGGAACGTGGTTAAGTTCGTAACCTAGACGTTACTCTTTCAGTCGAATCCCTTCGACGTTACATATGGGAGCATCCCATGGAACAGGCCACACTCTAAGGCCGTTTTTGGAACTAACACATGCGGGACAATAAAGCTTCAATATATCGAATATGGATATAATTGAAGGAAAACACAGCCTTGTGTAGACGTGGATATAATTTATGCCACACCTCTGGCGAAGGAGACCAGAGGAAGCACAGCCGGAGCTGATCCGCTCTAGTCTGACTGCGGGGCAGGGAGGACTCAGGTTTACGCACATTAAAGGGAAGCTGAGAATTTAAGCGCGGGTTCCATGGAAGCGGCGCAGCAAGCCGGCACCAGCCAGTCCTCTCGCTCACCTGCTGTCCTGATCAAGAACACGAGAAGACACGGCCTCTACGCGGAGGTCGTAAAAACCTGGCGAAGGTGTTGGGTGTTGGGGCAAGGCTCTCCCTGGTATAAATAAGCCAGGGAGATGGCTTCTACCACCCAGTGGGTCAACCTCTGTTTGGGGCAGCATTCCCTTTCTGCTGACCACCGATCAGATAAAGAGCTGCTAAGCGTCTAAAGCTCCGAGTTCGGTCAATGTAGAGGCGCAGCGCACGTACAGGACACAGTAACTCTAAGGCTGGGTCTGCCTCCTCTCGGGGCAGAGCTTGCAGGTTTACCACCTGATCGCGGAAAGGCGTGGTGGGAACCTTGGGCACGTAGCCAGGCCAGGGTCTCAGGATAACGTGAGAATCAGCTGGGCCGAACTGAAGGCACTCTTCGTCGACAGAGAAGGCTTGCAGATCCCCTACCCTCTTGATGGAGGCCAGCGCGTTGAGAAGCGCTGTTTTCAGTGTCAGAAATGTTATTTCTGCAGACTGAAGAGGCTCGAAGGGAGCTAGCCGCAGGCCGGCCATGGCGACGGCCAGGTCCCAAGAGGGCAAAAGATGTGGTCTCGGGGGGGTTTACCCGACGCGCACCTTTGAGGAATCTGACGACAAGCTGATGCTTCCCGAGGGACGCGCCCTACACTGCGTCATGATATGCGGCTATGGCCGTATGAATGCAGGATTGTCCCACGGACTGAAAAGGCGGCGACACTCCGGGGAAACGCCGATCCAAAGTGTGCCACAGTGCCATGCCATCTAGGGACCCGATCGTGTAACCAACACTGAAGCGGTCTCATATGTAACAAGCCCAGCGGTGTAACCGCGGCTGCAGCTGCCTTATGCCCCAGGAGCCTCTGAAAAGTTTTGAGAGAAACCTCTTGCTTGCACCTGAACTTATCTAGGCATTTCAGCATGGCCCACGCGTGCTCTGTAGTGAGGCGTGTGGTCATATCGATCGAGTCCAGCTCCATGCCGAGATAAGAGATTCTCTGCACTGACAGGGATCTGGCTGCATTTTGCAGCGCTTACCTTTTCCGCTGGCTCCCGTGCTGGCGACACAGTGTCCTGGGTCAGCATCTGTGAAGACAAAATTTTTGTTAGATGAGGAACTCCGGACACTGGGCCAGGAGGTGTGAGAAATAGCTCTTTCTGTGAAATTGTGGGTACCGCCGACCCGTAGGCCGACGGCAGCTGAATGCAGTCTCTTGGCCCTCCTCCAGGATAGGGGATGGAGATGGTCTAGGCGTCCACCTCCAGGCTGCCTGTCTCAGGACCGTTTCCCGCCCCTCTAGGTCTTTCTCGACGAAGTTGCCTTTCAGCGGCCAGCCTGGCATCGTGTGCTTCAACTGGGTTCGGAGCAGGTTTTTCCTTGGGTGCCGCGGGGGGACGCCCTCGGCGACGAGCAGGCGGAGGAGCACTCTGGGAACGGGAGGCCGCTCGCCCGAGGCAGGATGTGTGACATCGCCTCCTTTTGCCTTTGAACTGCCGCGAACTCCTGGGCCAAGTCCTCGACAGTGTCGCCGAATAGGCCAGCCTGGGAGATGGGGTCGCCGAGAAAGCAAACCTTCTCGGCGTCCGGCACCTGCACCAGGTTTAGCCAAAGATAGCGTTCCTGGACCACCGCAGTGGACATCACCTGACCAAGGGCGCGCGCTGTGACTTTCGTCGTTCACATCACCCCTTCGTCAGGTCCACGCTTGTGCAGCTCTTTGAGAGCTTTCGCCTGGTACACTTGCAGTGTTGCCATAGCGTGCAAGGCGGTGGCACCCTGTCCAGCAGCACTGTAAGCCCTGCCTGCGAGAGCGGACGACAGCTTACATGCTCTGTACGGGAGACGAGGTTGACCCTTCCACAAAGCCGAGCCATGCGGACACAGATGGACCGCCACGACTCGCTCCATTTGTCGAATCCCCCCATAACCCTTGACTGCCCCGCCATCGAGCGCAGAGAGGGCCGAAGGGCTTGGGCGCAGGCGCGACGAATAAAGGGCTCGCCACAACTTGGTCAGCTCTCCGTGCACCTCCGGGAAGAAAGGCCAAGGTCATAACTCTTTTTCCTGGTCGCCCAGGGAGGACCCAAAGGCGGCAACTCTTTGCACTCAGGGGTCTATGCTCACTGGATAAACGAAGACTGGCAAAGCCGGCCTTGAAAAAGGTCACCAGCTCGCAGGATCCGCTGTCAGCCGTCCAGAAACGCCCAGAACTTCTCCAACGATCACCTTCTTCTTCCGTAATCGAAAGCCCAGGGATCTCCAGCTCCAAAATGCAGCAACGGCTCTGAAGCGAAAAGCTGCAGGTGCACTGTGCGCGTGCCCTCTTATACTCACGCATTGATAAGGTGCACCTGAGCACAATCAGTGCACGCCAATATTCATTGGCCTTTAGGAAAAGCTCAAAGCAGATAGGTCTCTCTGACGAGTTCCCACATGTAACGTCGAAGTGATTCGACTGAAAGCGTAACTAAACACTAGCTAACACTAAATAATGTGTGTCATGTATTTGGAATTGTAACATAGCTTTGATTGTTACATATGTGATACACATAATTTATTCTTATACAATGGGCAACATTACAGTATAAAGGACAGCTATGCCATTAATCTGGGTAATTGTATTAATTGTTCAGGGCAGGTAAATGGAAAATCATTACTTCATATCATAAGTACCCTGAATCTACTACATCACTGGAGTTTGAGATAAAGGAATATGGTAGGTGTTATGAAACTCTAGGTGCATCTATTCCAATCATTCTTATTTTTTCACTTGTCACTTTAACCTTTAGAAATGGCATTTCATTCTTTACAGTTTTGCCCACATTTGAGGTTACCATTGAGGCTTCACAGCCTTACCATATTATGAAAAGTGAGTCCTTTCCATTCAACATCTCTGCTAGGTAAGTACACTACCGTCTCTTGTTTGGTTTGGTGTTGACTTGCTACTCATCAGCTTTTGGTGTTCTCAGATATACGTATGGGAAGGGGGTCAGCGGTATTGCATATATTCGATTTGGATTGATTGATGAAAAGGGTAGTAAGATATATCTTCCAGGCACTGAAAAACAAATAGAAGTAAGTATTTTGCATAAGAAAAAAAAAATAATACAAAATACAGTACATACATTTCTGATAATTATATGTGCTTAATTTGATTTGATGTTTCTGATGTATTGTGCTTTTATATAGGTTGAAGATGGTACTGCAGAAACAGAAGTACTCACTGAGGACATAAAGGCAGCGTCAGAAAATAACACTCATGGCCATATAGAGGGATATTATCTGTATATCGCAGTCTCGGTTTTGGAAAAAGCAAGTGAGTCATAAACAAAAAGCACCCTAAAATTTGCTAAATAATAGTGCTAAAACAATGTTTATTCACTTATTTTATTCAGTTAAATTTACTTTTTATCTCTAGATTGACATGAAAATGTGCCTAATGACTAAAAATTATATCGCGATGAATATTCATCCTTATTTTATGCAGGTGGCAATCTGGAGGAAGCTGAGAGTTCTTCTGTGAAGATTGTGACCTCCCCATATGTTGTTGATCTGTCAAAAACCAAGACCTATTTCACCCCAGGTGGCATGTTTACTGTTTTGGTATGTGTCCTAAAGCATTTCCGCATTACAAAATGAAGCTTTTTTCTTTTTTATATATCTGAGTGTCCATGACTTTAATTAAAATATATGAAAGTTAGTACCACACTGCATATGCACACAAAAAGTTTTGTAATATATTTTCATTCTTTTTTTGCAGGCAACTGCAACTTATCCAGATGGCAGCAGAGTCCCAAACTTGAAATTTACAGCCGCTGTTACAATAGACGGATCGCCAGAGCAGATTCTGAACAATGAAGGCTGGGGAAATGACATGGGAGATGTAGCCATGTCCTTTCAAATACCCCCACAAGCTAAAACTTTAGCTGTAAGGGTAAGATTTCACAGGCTAGTCATTTTGTTATATCCTTGTTGTCATTCTAAGGTCCAAATTAAAGGAACTCAAAAATGACATTTCGCCAACAATTTTCTCACTCTCTGGCCATCCACAATGTAGATGACTTTCTTTATTCATTGGAAGAGGAATCATTAAGCTGTTTGGACTCTTATTCTGATGGTACCCATTCACTGTAGGGGATGCAGTGGTCCACAAGTGATGTAACGCTAGATTCCCCCAAAACAAACTCATTTGCATCTTGAATGCTCTAAAGATGACTAAATTTTAATTTTTGAGTGGACTATTGCTTTACGGGGCCAAAATATACAATTACATTGTTTTGTATCAGCTATCAACATTTCATGTGTTCTTGTGGCAGTTTCCAGGACTAAAACTATCAATTTAATAATTATTAATTTTGCAGGTATTTGCAGAGGGAGGTGACCAGGAGATCATTCATAGTGATCAAAAGATGACGGCCATGGCAACAAAACCCGAGGAACAGAGCTATCTTAATCTGGAAGTAAAGCATCAGTTTCTACAGCCTGGAGAGGCCTTGAAAGTCACATTACGGGACATTACACCTCAGGGTGCAGCAAAACCCACTTTTATTTACTACATGGTAAGAACAATTAGCTCTGATGTTGTATCGTTTTGGGGGGGGATTCGACTTTAATCTAATATCTCCAACATAATGATTTCCACAGATTTGGAGCAAGGGGCAAATTGTGCAGATGGGAAAGGTGTTGAGAGCTGAAATCACAACAGTCAGTGTTAATATTGAAGTGGAGATGGTGCCTTCTTTTCGGCTGGTTGCCTACTATTTTATAGGCTCTTCACCAAAAGAAAAAATAGTTTCTGACTCCGTGTGGGTCGATGTGAAAGATGTCTGCAAAGGCAAGGTATAACTTATGAGAATCTTTCAGAATCTAAATCTGAAGTGATATTACTTTTTACTTTGATTGATTATAAATGTGCTTTCGCTCAAATGTAAAATACCATTTTTTGTGTAGCTAGAAATTGATTCACTGCCTGAGATAAAACCTGCAACAAAGCTTGAAGTAAAAGTCAGAACAGATCCAGGGAGTAAGGTGGCTCTTGCCGCGGTGGACTCTGCAGTTTATATTCTGAGCAAAAACAAACTAAGGCCTCAAAAGGTAACACATTTGTGATTATGTACAATAGTGAACCCCACAAAATAAAATAGTGCACTATGCTAATGTACTAAAAGCATTCCGTGAATCTTCTCAGTGTTGTTGCTTGTGATGGAGATCTTTTTTTTTCACCCATAGATGTTTGAGTATATGAATTCATATGACTTGGCCTGCTCGATCGGAGGAGGAGAAGATTCTAGTGCTGTACTGCAGAGAGCTGGGCTAACTTTTATTTGCAACTTTGATATGGACAGCCCTTTACCAAAAGGTACAGAACATAAAAATAAATCAATATTCCAGAACCATCTAACAGCATAAAAGTGTGATTCATATAGTTTTTATGTCTTTTCAGAGCATAAGTGTTACAACCTAAAACCTAAACCTCGCATCAGAAGAGTTGCAGCCCATGTTAAAAATTACAATGAAGTCGGTAAGATGCAAAACAACATTTGCACAACAACTTTCATTCCTTGCATAGTTCCATGTCAAATAATGATATCATCACCACAGTCAACAGATTCAAGAACCATGACAGGAAATGTTGTTTTGATGGTATAAAGCCAAACAAAATGCAAAAGTCCTGTGATGAGCGTCTCAAAAGAGTAAAAGAATCAGAAAGCTGCCGTAAGGCTTTTAAACAGTGCTGCGAAGCTGCAAGTGTCAGGAGAAAGAAAGAGAAGTTGGAAAGCAGAAAAACCAGCCTTGGAAGAAGAGGTAACATTTGTCTTGCATAACTTCTCGGAATAGGGTTCTTGGATCAAAGCCATTGCGTTGATTGCACAATTCTACTCTACTTTAAGCAAGTTGTCTAAATCAAACCAGACAGAGAGCATTGAAGCCGCTTTAGAATATTTTAATAATAATAATATATTTAAAACAATTTTGACTTATATTAATTCTAAATGGTCCTCACTACTTATACTAACAACAATACAATCAGTTTTAATATAAAGGGTCAATTTTAGCATATTATTATTGTTATTATTATTATTATTATTATTATTATTATTATTATTATTATTATTATCATGTATGAAATATTTTTAAATCATAA